>RCUC01127321.1:0-55763 GCA_003697995.1 Taxidea taxus jeffersonii | reverse complement strand
GAAGGAATCCAGACCTTTCTCCCTTATTCCCACACTTATATTTTAATCCATTTCCGCTCAATTCTCAACCCTGGTTTCACTTCCGGTTTAGAGGGGGCTATAGCAGAGTTTAGAATCAGGAAACCTGGAGTTGCCCAGATCTGGATTTAAACTCTGGCTCTGCTGCTTACTAGTTGTGTGTTCTTGGAAATGTCCTTTAAATCACTGAGCCTCAGTTTCTTTGTACTAAAAATAGGGATGATACTCTCTATCTCTAGAGTTATCATGAGGACTCAGTGAAGTATGTATTTAGGACATATTAAGTGCTCCATAAATAGTAGTTTTGACTAACTGGTTGATTACCCAACCCATTCTAACTATGGGGCTCCCTTTCAGAACTCTGGTTTGGATTCATATTGCCCACTCTCCCCACACCGTATTCCCAGGGAATCTGGTTCCTTAGGACGTGAGCCTGATCTCCAGTGCCTGTGAGCCCCGGGCTGACGTAATAGTGGGCCCTGGTACAGATTCACTCTGGAATGGCACAAAATGGAGGCAAGGCCCTTTTGCAAGTGGGTCAGTGGGCAAGCCCACCTCCCCCAAGCCCCCAAGCTCTGCTGACCGCTTGCTATTATTTTCATATGATGCAATGTTCCCTCTCCCCTTTGGAGCAGTATTAAGTTTCCTTCCATTCCCATACACTTCAGAGACTGCTGCCCCTCTCACATTTCAGACGCTGACCCGCTCCTTTGCACTTTTCCCCTCTGCTTGTCTGGAGACCTGTATAATGAAATTCAGACAGTGGTGACTGCTGGGCTCTGTCTAACTTCCCCTCAGTGTGGGTGATGAGGGCTGGGCTGCTGGGCCTTGCAGGGAGGGCACTCCTCCGATGGCCTAGACCGGGGCCACAGCAAGCCTGGTGACTTCATTTCTTTTTGTCAGATCAGAGCTTCTTCGCTCTGAGGAGAAAGGCAAACACTTTTGATCTGACTGTAGGGGGAGGGGCGGGGTGGAGGATCTATGCGATATATAAAATGAAACAAGCTTTCCAAAAACAACAAGGCTGAATCATAATAACTTACATTTGTGGAGCACTGTAGCTTGGAAAGCGCTTTTCACACACGGTGTCTCCTTGGATTCTCATAGCAGCCCTGGGAGGCAGGCGGGACAAGGATTAACATCCCTGTTTAAACCATGAGGTCACACGGCGAGTTGGGCGACAGAGTCCCAGCCTACACGCACATCTCTGGACCCCACACCCGGTGCTCCATCCTCTGTTGGATGCTGTCTCCTCTCTTGCATTTCACGCCGTGACTTAGGCCCAGCATTTGTAAAACTTTCCCATAGAAACATCCCCTATGCCAGAGGGGAATGAACATCCTAGAAATGCAAAATTATTACCAGATTCTGTGTTTTATTTTGAAAAAAGTTCACGCAAGCTATGAATTCTAATTCAATAGTTATGTCATATTTATATTAAATATAGCTTTATCATCTTAATGTACAAGTACGGTTTTATGGTAGCTTCTCTTAGATACCATATTCCAGGAACATGGTTTTGCTTAACCCCTGGGAACCCCTGGGGTTTGTGGCCCCAGGTTCTACATGCTTTCAACTGGTGGGCAAGATGAGTGTGCAACACACACTCCTATAACCACAGCAACCACCTGAAGAAATGCTTTAGTTTAGCCCTGACCCCCGTGAGGATGTTCTTTTTTAATTGGCATGGTTGGCTGGGCCTTCCTTTAAACCATCTGCGGCAAGCATTCCATCTTGTGTTGACAATGGAAAGACACGCATTTGTAAGGTATGTTCAGCATCTGAGAGGCTGAAGGAAGGAGCTTTCAGGCTATTGCTAGATGCACCAGGTGCCTGTGAAGAGCAGAGCAGAATGCGCGCACTCTCGGCAGGAACCAAAACCGGGGAGCAAGCCCAGCTGTGCGGCGTCCCATCTAAGGGGTGGAACACGAGATTTAGGTCCTTGGAGTAGTCATAAGCTCTACGTAGTACCTTACATCACCATTTGGGCAACTTTCTCTAGGCAGAGCCTTGAAGAGGGATCCCACCGTCACCCAGGGATCACTATCCTCTCCACTCCCTACAAGTGACCAAGATCTCTAAATCCTCACTCGGACTCCAAAGGGCTCGGCTGGCTCCAGCTAGCCTTGGCAATCTTGCTCAAGGGCTGTTTGATTCACAGAGGCCTCCTGGTGCCAGCAATCTATGCAGGTGGTAGGGACAATTGCAGTGTGCTCTTCAGAACAGATGAGATGTAGCCCCAAGTCAGACATAGGGAGACTCTCGTGAGAGCTGATTCCTTTGGTGTGGGTTAAGCAAATGGGAATATATTCCAAAGTGCTCTTGTGATTAATTGGTTGCAACCGTGGACTTGAGATTTGCTAAAGGAAAGAAAAAGGGATGATCTCAATAGCTAGCATGTACACAAGCTTCTTCTGTGCCAAGGGCTCATCTAAGCATCTTAAATGCATTAGCTCATTGTCTTCTCACCATGATCCTTCAAGCTAAGTGCTATTGTAATCATCCCCTTTTCACTAGTAAGGACACTATAGCACAGAAAGGGTAAGCATCGGGTCCAAAGTAAACGGTTAGTATGTATGTAGCAGAGCTGGGATTTCAACCCAGGGACTCCACACTTTTAATCATACCATGCTGTCTTTTACTGCCTGCACAATGCACCCAAGGATAATAGTAACAGAACCTTCTTTAGTCTTATTCATGCCAAGCACTGTCCTCGTGCTTGACACGCTCTATCTCCCACAATCCCTAAAACAGTCTTGGAGAGAAAGTCGTGTCATTACTTCCATTTTCTAAATGAAGAATCTGAGGCTTAGAGATGTTAACTTGCCAGATGTGACATAGCTAGTAAATGACTCGAAAGCCCATGCCGTTAATCATTTTAATTTACTGCCCTTTCATGTAAACTGCACACTGTAAATAGCACAAAACAAATAAAACAGTTTTGCAAAGAATTTCCTTTGTATTTGGGACACTAAATAGGTACAAATTCATTTCCAAGGAAACACTGTGGGATTTGAGATCTGGGAGGCAGGCAGTAGGGATGAGAAGCAAAGGACCCCAAACTCATGGTCAGAAGATCTAGGTTCACATCCTACCTTTGGTGCTCGCATTCCAGCCTCAGTTTCCTCATTTGTAAGGTGGTGATGGTGGTGAAACCTAGCTGTGGGGATTACATGGTAAGGCGGATGTGGTGTTGTTATTATTTAATGTGTATAAGGCAGGGCTTTTTGTTTTTGTTTCTGCATTACAGTTCACTCTTGGTTGTATACATTCTAAGGATTCTGACAAGTATATAATGACATGTATCTACCATTCTAGTATCATGAGGAATAATTTTAGTGCTCTAAAAATCCTCTGTGCTCCACCTGTTTACCCCTCCCAACCCCTAGCAATCACTGATCTTTTTAATGTCTCCATAGTTTTACCTTCTCCAGAGTGTCGTATAGTGGGAATCATACAGTACATAGCCTTTTCAGATTGGCTGCTTTCACTTACAATATGCACTTCATTTCCCTGCTTGATAGTTGATTTCTTTTCAGTGCTGAGTACTGATCCATTATCAGGATAATTATAGTTTATGCATTTATTTTTCTTTTCCAAATCAGTGCAGCTTGTATTGCATCTTTAAAATATCACTGGGGACGCCTGGGTGGCTCAGTTGGTTAAGCAGCTGCCTTCGGCTCAGGTCATGATCCCAGCATCCTGGGATCGAGTCCCACATCGGGCTCCTTGCTCGGCAGGGAGCCTGCTTCTCCCTCTCCCTCTGCCTCTGCCTGCCACTCTGTCTGCCTGTGCTTGCTCTCTCTCTCTCTCTAATAAATAAATTTTAAAAATCTTAAAAAAAAATAAAATAAAATGTCACTGATAAATCTGAGATTTCATCTGGCATCTTGCCATTTCCATAGCTGGACACCTTAGACCTGATTCATCGGCCTGATGAACCGATCCTTTTTCAGAAACATAGATACCTAATCATCCAGAAGTTTTCTGCTCTCCTTGTTTTCAAATTTTGAGGTGTGCTGTGTCACAGCAGCTGACTTTGATGCGAGTTCAATGTCATTTCCTTCAAGAACTAACTCAGCTTTTTGGGCTTGAGATACTGAACAAACAACACCTGTCCTCATCTGAACTCCGCAGATGTATTTTTCATCCAGGAAATTTTGGATTTCAACAAGAGAGTCCTTCTCCTGAATAACAGCATTGATGCAGAAGGGAGCACACACAGACCTCGTCTGGTAACAGGAGCCCAGGGCGACGCCCTTGATCATGTTCGGTATGCAACTACAGATAGTGCAAACAGTAGCCAGTTCTTTCCTAGTTCCCCACCATTTGTCAACCCAGAGCATTGTCTTTTTCCTTCCAAGGAGACTGAACTCTACACTGATGTGATTGAAGTCCCTTCGCAGGGCTCCTCTGGGGCCCTTCACAACGATAGTGGGTCCCTTCTGTGTGTTGTCCACATCCGTTGGAATGTTGACAGGCTGATTGATGAGAACGGTCTTCATTCTTGTGGTAGGTGTGGCAAAGAGCAATAATTTATTAAGGTTTATTATTTTAAAGCCCAACTCTTCTTTTTATAGTTGAGAAAACTGAATCCTAAGGAAGTTAGAAAAACTTGCTCAAGTCCTATAGCTAGTTGATGACAGAGTCATGACTCGAAAGTAACTCTTCAAACTCCAGTCCAGCACTTTTGGCTCCTTTAACTGGGCCAAGTTTCTGACATTTTCTGGAGTTTGTGTTTTAGTATCTCCTCTTGTTACTTGCATCCATTTGCTAATTCTCTTCCATTTGTGGAATTAGAGGTCAAAAAGAGTTTGCATAAGGCAAATGCACATTCTCCACAACCGTCTGGTGGTTTAAGGGCTTCCACTTTCTTCTTCATGTAGAAGTTTTAAAAGAGCAGCTGAAAAGTAGCAAAATTGGCAGAGAGATTTTTAATATCCTCTGTCTTCTGCACATGATTGGAGGAGACGCCACCAAGTGATGATGTGAACTGGAAGACAAGGAAGGCGTAGTAGCGATTCCTCGGGTAGTCTCGTGTGTTGTAATGGCAGGTGTGGTGTAGTGAGAAGAGGGAATAACAAAAAAAGAAATCCAGCTGGAATCAAAAGAAAGCCCTACACTTCAGTTCAAGAAAGCAACCATACCAGAGGTGGCATGTGGTAGAATATTCCACACAAATAAGGCCTTGGGATTTTAATTGTATAAGCTCAATAGGAAACACTATTGCTGTGGGGTTGTCTAAAAAGCTATCGTACTCTTAAGAGTGCATTAATAGGGCTGCTTACTGGTGCTGAGCTGTCACAAACTGATGGAGAGACTCGAGTTTTTTTAAATGTCAATGAGTGAGGAATGTTGTAATCCCTCTGTATTCTGTATTTAAGTACAGATGTACAAGAAGGCCCATTTGTGGATGTCATATCTAAACTATATACTGGGACACCTGGGGGCTCAGTCAGTTAAGTGTCTGCCTTCAACTTGGTCGTGATCCCAGGGTCCTGGGATGGAGCCCCACATTAGGCTCCCTGCTCAGCAGAGCATCTGCTTCTCCCTCTCCCTCTGACCCTCCTCCCTGCTTGTGCTTGCTCTCTCTGTCTCAAATAAATGGATAAAATCTTAAAAGAAAAGAAAGAAAGAAACCATGCACCGACAAGCTGGAGCATGACCAGAGGCTGCTGATGGGACCGTGGGCACTGGAAATGAACCCACTTTGTGGGGGGCTTCTAAGTACTAGGTACTGGGGTAGAGGGGCTTTAGATACATGGTCTCAGGGCATCTTCACACCAACTCTGAAATAAAGTTCTTATTAATCTCGTCTACATATTTTGAGAGGAAGACACTTACCCAAGATCACTCCCCTTGAAAGTGATGGGGCTGGTGCTTAGCACCATGTCCTTCCCACTACCAGGGAAGTGAAAGCTCTTAAAAACCATATCATAAGAGGAGAGATGAAGAAACTGGGCATACACAGCTATCCAAATATATTTGAAATATTGTCAAGTGGAACCAGGAGCTAGATTTATTCCTCTTTAGTCCCGGAGAAAATTAGAGCCAGAAGATAAGTGTTGCAGGGAAGCACATAAGAAGTTAATTTCAGGAAGAACTTTCTATCAGAGGATGGTTCTGTAAATGATCCAGCTGCCTTCACTCATCCCATGTGCCTCCTCACTGGAGGAGCATTCAAGGAGAAGCACACTGGCCAATTGTCAGGGGTGTACTTCATTCACTCAACCGGTATTTAATAAGTAGCTGTGATGGGTTATCCCTGCTTTAGAACTTGACGATTCAGGAATGAACAAAACAGAAAAAAAATACCTGTAAATACTTGTATTCTTGCCTTAATAGGGTTTACATCACAATGGAATATAGTGGTAGAGGTCATTGCAGGATTCTCTGGTATATTCAACTAGTAGTTTGAGGTGACACCAAGGCACCAGTCATACATGGTCATTTGTGCCTGCCAGTGTCCCCTCAGCTTGTACCACTGCTGGGCATGCTGGCTTAACCTCTAATTCCCAAATCCTGTGAATCTTTGCTGAGGGTACTCTGTGGTCACAGGAGCCCATTCCACCTGTATGCTAGAAGTGATGAAGGAATTGACATTCCCCCAGCAGCTGTCACCCAGTGACTGATGAGAATAAAACTGTGGTCTTCTTGTCTCTCAGTTGGGATAACACTGGGACAGAGGATCCTCGGTGCCTCCCTGATTCCCTCAGCAGGATGGCATGCCCACTGTCCATGGTGGAACCTTGCTTGATTGGTTCTTTCTTGTCCCTATCTCGTTTCCCATTGCCTGACTTATGGTCCCTGGAGCTACTTCCCAAATAAACCACGTGCACTTGAATTCTTGCCTCAAAGCCTGCTTCTGGGGGATCTCAAATTAAGGCAACCCTTATGATTCTTGAACACTGGCTGAATGTCAAGGGATCCGAGTTTTCATCATGGCCCTTGGCTCTGTGTAACTCACTAACCCTCCTGCTCCTCATATTATCACTTGTAAAATAAGAGCATCAGACTAGATGAAATATATGTGCATATATATTTGAAATATATATCTATATTCCTACCCACAAACATGCCTAGTATTTAATTTTGTAGCTCCTTTACATGGTTTTGACAGAGCCTTCACATTCATGTCCCATTGATCCTCAAAATACCTCTGTGAATTAGACTGAATAGGGACAATTTTGCCTTTTAAGAGGTTAGACAATTGTACCACCATAATGATGGGTTTCCTTTTTCCTCTTCTAAACGTTTAACTAATGTCCCAGAGTTTGAGTGATCCCCATCCTGTTTTCCTAATCTCTATCTCCAATCTGGTGCAAAGAACAAGTTTCCTGTTTCTCGATTATTGGATCAAAATTTATGCCCAGCAAATGGCTAGACTCATGGCTAAAATAAGAAGGGATCCAGATTCTTTAGAATATAAAATTCCATCAACAACCCAAACGGTTTAGGTGCTGTGTAGGACAAGACTGTGGGGGTAGACACAGACCCGGGCTACATGCAAGGAGCTTTGTGAGTCACACACCCACACTCTGGTAAGAGGCAGGATGGGATCCATTTTTATATTTTCTGTGGTTTATAAAAGCACTTTTCGCACTCACCCCGTGAGATACAAGTTTTATTATTCTCATTTAAAAAAAATTTTTTTTTAATTTGACAGACAGAGATCACAAGAAGGCAGAGAGGCAGGTAGCCAGAGAGAGAGGAGGAAGTAGGCTCCCCAATGAGCAGAGAGCCCAATGTGGGGCTTGATCCCAGGACCCTGGGATCATGACCTGAGCCTAAGGCAGAGGCTTTAACCCACTGAGCCACCCAGGTGCCCCTTATTATTCTCATTTTGATGGGAAAACAGGTGCTGGGAGAGGTGAGTAGTTGTGATAAATGTGCAGTCTCCCTTGAAATGTTAAGGCGGGTGCCAGTGGAGGTTTATCATGCCCAGGCCTGTCCCCTGGGAAGCTGTGGTTATGAGTTTTCTTGTAGCCATGTGGATTCAAACAGAGGGGGCTTTCCAGAATACACTGGAAGAGCTCAATCATTGGAAGAGGAAGAGTAAAGATAGTGATGCTACAGATTCTTTGAGGTTATGAGTAGAGAGATGATCCCATGTCACTAGGCAGAGAGGGAAATCAGATGGTCACACTCCAGTGAACCTTAGAGATCATTCTGGTCCAAATTCCTCTGTGGCCTAGAGCAGGGAGTTACTTTCTTTAAGGTTACACAACTTGTAGGGTGAGCCATCATCCGGTTTGCCCTGAAAGTCTTGCCTTCCAGGAAACCAGAGTCTGGAGCCAACTAGGATGGTTGGCTACTCTGCAACTGATAAATGTATCTGACATTCCCCAGTCTGTCTGATTCCAGAGACCACTTGTTTAACTACACTGACACTGAATGTGATCGTCACTTTGCCCCTCCAATTTCATATTCTCATCTGTAAAATGGAAACAAAAATACCAAATATAAAGAGTTGTGCAGGGCGCCTGGGTGGATCAGTTAGTTGTTAAGTGTCTGCCTTCGGCTCAGGTCATGATCTCAGGGTCCCGGGATCGAGCCCCACATCGGGCTCCCTGCTCGGCGGGGATTCTGCTTCTCCCTCTGCCCCTAACCCCCATGCCCGCTCATGCACACGTGCTCTCTCTCTCAAATTAAAAAAAAATAACAATAAAAAAAAGGTCGTGTGGATTAAATCAGAAAATGCATGGAAAATGCTTGCTAAATAGTACATACACTACTATTGTTACTACTTACCAACACTAGAGCTAGGTTATCCTGGCCTTTGGCCTTCCTCTCTGTTACTGCTGTTTCCTCCAGTGGGATTCCCAAATCACCATCATGGTTTTTTCTGCTCTTGAAACAAAGTCTTCATTTTATAACTGGAAATGTTGGTAAACTTGTATGCCTAGGAAGCATACCTCTTTTTAGTGCTCCAAAAGCTTTTGCTTTCCATACTAAAAGTCACATGTTCCGAGAAAGGAGTTTTGCCATATGGTTCCACTATACCCAAATGGTCTTTTTTTTGGATTGTGAGAACAGCTACTATCCAATGCATAGTGAAATGGAAGGATTTAGATGTATGTGGCACCAAGGGTCTCACTAATGTCATGGCAGGGGAGAAAGTATATTTCTTAAATGACACCCGATTTGGTAAAATAAGACTATTTTGGATATAGCTACAATTTCCTCATATTTTTCTGTTGCTGTCCCTCCCCATGCAACCAGGCTACATTACGTTATATAGAGAGAATAACAATGTCCAGCATTTCATGCTAGTTGTAGAAGGCTGTCTCATTTCCCTGTTGTCGCGTTCTGAGTGGGCGTTTGAACTCTGAAACCCTGCAGATTGAGCCTCTGAAACAGGCTCTTTCTGTGTCTCAGTGGGAAACTCTTTGCTTCTCTTCTTCAGTTTCTTCAGCTGTAAAACAGGAATCCAAATAATTCCCTTTAGCTCAGGGATTCTCTGAGCTCGTCTGTAAAATGACACAGAGATGAAAACCCTTTAGTGACAATGCCTGCCTAACACTGTTACAAGTCTAGAGTTCAAAGTTCAATGAGATTGAAAAAAAAAAAAAAAAGAAAGAAAGAAAGAAAAAGAAAAAGATCCTGCATCCAAGAGGAAAACCCAAAGTACTCTCTGATCAAATTTCGTGGATAACTTTTGGGGATCAATTTCCACGCAACTTCCTCGGGTGAACTTGCAAATGTTTTTCTACTCATTTTCCTAAAGTAAGTCTCCTCCATCCCAGTTTTATAGGATTCCCACCCACTTTTTTTTAACTGTAGTAAAGAAAAAAAATTAAGTACAGCTTCCTTGCAGATTGTGGAGAAGATATCTTATATCTCATTGGAAGCTTGTTGATCAAAAGATCTGTGTCATCTGTGGGTAGTACATTTCTCTGAGGGGAAAAGAGAGTAATCAAGAATGTTTCTCTTCTGAGAGGAAAACAGATGCACTGTGAGTGCATTGGGGCTGTGTTTAAAAAACCAAGTCAAGAGCCTGGGAGAATTGTAATGGTGTTCTCCCTGCAAAAATATGTGGGGATAAATGGTGGCTCAAAGAGAGACCTCACATTCCAGAGCTTTTGGTGTCAATGGCAAGAAGCAGAAAAAATGTGTCAATAAAACCTGGCATTTATTGGAGAGATAAAGAAGCCTGGAGTAAGTGGTGTACTCTGAGTAAGACAGGAAAACAGGAGCATTTCTGTACCTTGTTATCAACTTTTATCTCAGGCCGGGTGGTAACGGGGTTTATTATTTAGAATTTTTAACATATTCCCTTAAAATAATTGTTACTTTTTGGAGTGCTCTCTTCTTCGCTTGCTAGTGTTTACCAATCACACCAGGCGATAGATTTTTAACTCTATTATTACATAATAGAAACTGTGTAGTGCATTTTCTCTAGGGAATGAAATCACAAAAATAAATAACCACAAGCATTTCACTATTTGAAAAAGCAAAACAAAACAAACCATAGATGTCCAGAGAGTCAGCTGATTCTCCTCCCAGGGGTGGCTCTTAGTCTACTGCAATTATGTTTGCAGTGACCTCTGTTTCATAGTGGCAAAATCCAGGATAGTCAGCATACTTAAAAGTTGGTTATTCTTGGGGCACCTGGTGGCTCAGTTAAGTATCTGCTTTCGGCTCTGGTCATGAACTTGGGGTCCTGGGATTGAGCCTCTTGTGGGGCTCCCTACTAAACAGGGACTCTGCTTCTCCCTCTCCCTTTGCCCCTCTCCCTCCCCAGCTCATGCTCCCCCCATCCCCCGCTGGGCCCCAAACTCCCACCGCCAGCTCATGCTCTCTCTCTCAAATAAATAAATAAATAAATAAATAAAATCTTAAAAAAAAGTTGGATTCTTTGTATTTTGTAGTTATGGTGAAAGATGAATGAGAAGCCCTTTTTCTAGACCTCGGGTTTCAAAAATGTTTTTAGATTGGCTTGTGCTATATAGTTCATTACAGGCTTCCTGATCCACTGTTTAGGATGAAAGAGGAAAAATATTTTGTATTGACAGAAGATCAAGAGCAGATGTACACCAAGGTCTTAGGCATACGTTTTAACTTATTTTTGCGTGCTCTGAGGAACAATTGCAGAGCCAAAAAGTGATTTGTGTTCACTAATTGTAGGCAGTTGGTAGTTTTTGTATATAAAAAATAACGTTTTAATGTGTTATATGCTGGTTTTCCTTTCTCTCTCCTCCTGAATATGTTTTGTGTATTTACTTCCTGCGCTCACTTAAGGTTTAATGTGGAACTGTCTCAGTGTCCTGGGCAGCACTAGTTTTCATAACCTCAGCTTCCTTAGAAAGTTTAATGTGGTTATGAACCATTTAAAATATTGTGGCTCTAGGAGCACAGGTCTATGGAAACAGGGCAGTTGTCTGGTAAATTTGATCAAGGTAGAATGTCAAGTTGGATCATTCAAGAGTCAGGACCCCCCAAATATATTCACTTTGGTGCCCAAGAAAGTCCAGATTGAATATCTCCATTCCTCAAAGATGCTGGAAGTTTGCCAGATTTCTGCTTCAGTGGATGTGCGTGGAAAACTGCTTACACATGCAGTCTAGAGGGAGTCGTTCTGTTGAGTGGCTGTCTGAGTGTCATCTTAGCTCACTGCCATTTCTAGATGACAAATTATAAACACGGCTGGCCCTCTGGAAACGGTGGTTAACTGTGTGAGGCAGAATGGTGGGAAACGTGGGTTGCACATATAAATGTCCACAGGTCTGTATTATAAGTGAGGTGGGTTTAGTGTCAGGGTGTGAGGGATAGTAGGGACTGCAAAGACCTGAGGGGACCCACCCATCTGAAGGGGCATCTGCTCCTCACCTCCAGCTCTCCACTGCCCTTCCTCAGTAGATGCTCAGTGTTGCCAAATATGCTCATTTCCCCCCAAACCATCAGGAAATTCAGATTTTTTAAAATTTCCTTTTTTTTATATAATTTTTTTTCTAACTTTTAATTTATTTGACAAAGAGAGATCAGAAGTAGGCAGAGAGGCAGGCAGAGAGAGAGAAGGAAGCAGGCTCCCCACCGAGCAGAGAGCCCGATGCGGGACTTGATCCCAGGACCCTGAGATCATGACCTGAGCTGAAGGCAGAGGCTTAACCCACTGAGCCACCCAGGTGCCCCGAAATTCAGATTTTTATGTGAAATCTCTTAACTTTAAATCTTGACTTAAATTTCTAAAAACACTTTGCACTCAGAATCTAAATATTTCAGAAGGCTAAGTATGGCCACCAGGCTGCCATTTTGAGACTTCAGAATTAAATGACTCTCTGAGAAGAGAAGACCTTCCCTACTCTACATTTAGAGATGGGTTTTTCCAGTAATGTTGGCTAGTGTCATTTTTTTTTTTTTTTTTAAGAAAAGAACACTTGGACTAGGATTTAGGAGATTGGGTAAAGCCAACTCTATCTTTCCTGGTTGCATGGTCAAGGGAAAATGCTTAACTTTCCTTATCCTCAGCTTTATAATATATCAATTAGTAATACTTATTCCCCCCATCTATCTCACAAATAAGATTCACTCAATTAATATTTATTACAAATTTACCTGACCAGGGATCTTGGGTGGCCCAGTTGGTTGGGCATCTGCCTTTGACTCGGGTCATGGTCTCAGCATTCTGGGATCAAGCCTTGCATGGGGCTCTCTGCCCTATGGGGAGTCTGCTCCTCCCTCTCCCTCTGCCCTCCCCCCACTGTGCTCGCTCTCCCTCTCTCTCTCTTCCAAATAAATTTAAAAAAATTTACTTGACCATAACCTATTTTACTTAATTCTTAAGAAGGGCTTATAAGGTAGGTTTTCTTGAGGTGCCTGGGTGGCTCAGTTGGTTAAGCATCTGCATTTTGGGTCATGTCAGGATCTCAGGGGCCTGGGATCAAGCGCCATATCTCACTTCCTGCTCAGTGGAGTGTCTGCTTTTCCCTCTCCCTCTGCCCCTCCCCCTACCTTGTGCACATTCTCTCTCTCTCTTTCAAATAAATAAGTAAAATCTTTTTAAAAAATAAGGGAGATATTCCAAACATGGATGTACAGATGAAGAAACTGAGATTCTGCAAATTTTAAGGAAATTACTCAAGGTCATAGAGCTAATTAGTGATGGAGTAGAGATTCAGACCTAGAGCTTTTGATTTTAAGCTCTGCTTTCCATTGTGAAAGCAATTCTTAAAATAGATAAGGAGCTACAGTTCATTTAAATCATCATCCTCACTAAGAACATCATTTTGGCTTGTTCTTGTCTAGCCACTAGCTACAGAGTTAACAAGTATAATCTTACCTGGGCAAATCATTGTATCTCTCTAGGTCTCAGTTTTTTTGAACTCTTGAATGGCCATTGGTATTTCAGCAGCTATGTTTTGCTCAGAGGTATTTTTAGTTGGGCCTAAATAATTTTTTTCTGTTTTTTTAAAAAAACAAGTTATTGTAGTAGTATAGCTGACATAAAGTAAAGAGCACATACTATAAGTGTACAATTTGGTTAATTTTGACACATGAACATGCCCATGAAAACCATTACCATGATCAAGATAATGAGCATATCCATCACCCCAAAAGTTTCCTTATGCCCCTTTGTAATCCATCCCTGCTATTCCACTCTTTGTTCTAGGTAACAACTGATTTTTCTTTTACTATACATTTGTTTGTATTCCCTAGAATTTTATATAAATGGAACCATATAGGTTATACTTTATTTTGGTCTAGTTCTCTCACTCAGCTTACTATTTTGATATCTATCCATGTTGTAATGTGTATCATTAGTTCATTCTTTATGGTAGCTGAGTAGCGTTCCATTATATGAAAGTACAATAGTTTGTTTATTCACTTATCTGTTGATGGACATTCTGGGATGTTCCCTGTTATGAATATACCTGATAGATTGTCTAAGCAGAAGATCAACAAGGAAATAAGGGCCTTGAATGACACACTAGACCAGATGGACTTCACAGATATATTCAGAACATTCCATCTTAAAGCAATAGGGATACATTCTTTTTGAGTGGACATGGGACACTCTCCAGAATGGATCACATGCTGGGTCATAAATCAGGTCTCAACCGGTACCAAAAGATTGGGATTATTTCCTGCATATTTTTAGACCATAGTGCTTTAAGACCTGAACTCAATCACAAGAGAAAATTTGGAAGGAACACAAATACATAGAGGTTAAAGAGTATCCTACTAAAGAATGAATGGGTCAACTAGGAAATTAAAGAAGGATTTTTAAAAATTTATGGAAATAAATGAAAATGAAAACACAACTGTTCAAAACCTTTGGGAGCAGCAAAGGCAGTCCTAAGGAGGAAGTATATAGCAATACTAGCCTTTCTCTAGAAACAAGGTCTCAAATACACAACTTAACTTTATACCTAAAGGAGCTGGAGAAAGAACAGCAAATAAAGCCTAAATTCAGCAGGAGAAGAGAATTAATAAAAATTAGAACAAAATCAATGAACTAGAAACCAAAAGAACAGATCAACAGAACTAGGAGCTAGTTCTTTGAGAGAATTAATAAGATTGATAAACCCCTTGCCAGACTTATCAAAAAGAAAAGGACCCAAATAAATAAAATCATGAATGAAAGAGGAGAGATCGCAACAAACACCAAAGAAATACAGTTGTAAGAATATATTATGAGGAACTATATGCCAACAAATTAGGCAATCTGGAAGAAATGGATGCATTCCTAGAAACATAGAAACTACCAATACTGAAACAGGAAGAAATAGAAAACCTTACTATTATTGTATTACTATTGATTACTTCTTCTATGTTTGTTATTAGCTGCTTTACATATTTGGGTGCTTCCATGTTGGATACATAAATATTTATAATTGCTGTGTCCTCTTGGATTTTCTACTTTGTGATTATAAGTATCATTCTTTGCTTTTTGTTATAGTCTTTGTTTTAAATTTTATTTTGTCTAGTATAAATATCGCTACCTCAGTTTTCTTTTCACTTCCATTTGCATACTAAATACTTTCCCATCCCTTCACTTTCAATTTGCTTGTGTCTCTAGGTCTGAAATGAGTCTCTTGTAAGCAGCATATAGATGGGTCTAGCTTTTTTTTTTTTTTTAGAGATTTTTTTTTATTTATTCATTTGATAGACAGAGATCACAAGTAGGCAGAGAGAGACAGAGGAGAAAGCAGGCTGTCCGTAGAGCGGAGAGCCCGATGCGGGGCTCGATCCCACGACCCTGGGATCATGACCTGAGCCAAAGGCAGCGGCTTTAACCCACTGAGCCACCCAGGCGCCCCGGGTCTAGCTTTTTTATCCATTCCATCACTCTATGTCTTCTGACTGGGACATTTACTCCATTTACATTCAAAGTAATTACTGATAGGTATGTACTTATTGCCATTTTGTTACTTGTTTTATGGTGGTTTTTGTAGTTCTTTTCTGTTCCTTTCTTCTCTTCCTCTCTTCTCTAATGATTTTATGTCTTTCTTTATGCTATACTTGGATTCGTTACTCTTTTTTCTTTGCATACCTATTATTAGTTTTTGATTTGTAGTTACCATTTGATTTGTATATAATATCTTATGCATATGGTTTTATATGCATAAGATATTATATAAATTTATATATTTATATTATATATGCATAATATATTATATATGCATAAGATATTATATAAATTTATATTAAGTTAATGGTCATTTAAGTTTGAACCCATTCTTTATTCCTTTCTCACCCATGTTTTTGGTATATGATGTCATACTATTCATCCTTTTATTTTGTGAATTTCCTGTTGTTGTTTTTTTTAATAGATCTACTTAATTGTACTGCTTTTGTGCCTCTTACTTTTCTTACTCCTGCTTATGGTCTTTCCTTTCCACTCATTGTAGCTTTAACATTACTTGGAGGGCTGGTTTAGTGGTCATGAATTTCTTTAACTTTTATTTGTCTGGGAAGCTATCTCTCCTTCTATTCTGAATGACATATTGCTGGATAGAGTATTCTTAGTTGCAGGTTTTTTTCCTTTCAGCACTTTGAATATCTCATGTCACTCCCTTTTGACCTTTAGTTTCTGCTGAAAAGCCAGCTGGTAAGCTTATGGGTTTGCTCTTGTATATAACTGTTTTCTTTTCTGCGCTGCTTTTAAAAGTCTCTCTTCATCATAATTTTTTGCCATTTTAATTATGATGTGTCTTGGTGTGGCCCTCCTTGGGTTGATTTTGTTGGAATCTCTGTTCCTCCTGGGTCTGGATTTCTGTTTCCTTCCCCAGCTGTGGGAATTTTTCATATATTATTCCTTCAGATAAGTTTTCTGCCCTTTTCTCTCTCTCTTTCTGGGATCCTTATAATGGGAATCCTTGTTAAATAATTATTTATAATTATTTAATTATAATAATTAATATATTATTATATATATTATATATATATTTATGGTGTCACTGAGTTCTCATAGTCTATTTTCATCTATTATTACTATTTTTCTCTCTCTCTCTCCTGTTCAGCTTGATTGCTTTCTATTACTCTGTCCCCCAGGTTGTTGATCTGTTCTTCTTCTTCCTCTAGTTTTCTGTTTACTCCATCTAGGGCATTTTTACTCCCAGTTACTGAGTTCTTTATCTCTGATTGGTTCTTTTTAATGTTTTCTCTCACTTTGTTGAGAGTCTCACTGGGGTCCTCTGCTCTTTTCTCAAGTCCAGTGAATATTTTTATGACCATTACTTCATTTTTTATTTTTTTTATTAACATATAATGCATTATTTGCTTCAGGGGTACAGGTCTGTGAATCATCAGTCTTACACAATTCACAGCACTCACCATAGCATATACCCTCCCCAATGTCCATAACCCAACCACCCAATCCCTTCCTCTGACCCCCCCCCCCCAGCAAACCTCAGTTTGTTTCCTGAGATTAAGAAATGATCTCAGGTCTATAATGATTTGTCTCCCTCCCTGGTCCCATTTTGTTTCATTTTTTCCCTCCCTACCCTGCCTCTCAAATTTCTCATATCAGAGAGATCATATGATAATTGTCCTTCTCTGATTGACTTATTTCTCTCAGCATAATACCCTCTAGTTCCATCCACTTCATTGCAAATGGCAAGATTTCATTTATTTTGATGGCTGTATAGTATTCCTATATATATATATATATATATATCACATCTTCTTTATCCATTTGTTTGTTGATGGACATCTAGGTTCTTTCCATAGTTTGGCTATTGTGGACATTTCTGCTGTAAACATTCAGGTGCACATGCCCCTTCGGATCACTACATTTGTACCTTTAGGGTAAAAGTGTGATTGCTGGGTCGTAGGGTAGCTCTATTTTCAACTTTTTGAGGAACCTCCATGCTGTTTTCCAGAGTGGCTGCACAAGCTTGCATTCCCACCAACAGTGTAGGAGGGCTCCCCTTTCTCTGCATCCTCACCAGCATCTGTCCTTTCCTGACTTGTTAATTTGAGCCATTCTGACTGGTGTTAGGTGGTATCTAATGGTGGTTTTGATTTGTATTTCTCTGATGCCGAGTGATGTGGAGCACTTTTTCATGTGTCTGTTGGCCATCTGGATGTCTTCTTTGCCAAATCTCTGTTCATGTCCTCTGCCCATTTCTTGACTGGATTATTTATTCTTTGGATGTTGAGTTGGATAAATTCTTCATATAAAGGGCTAGATTACTAGCCCTTTATTTGATATGTATGACCATTGCTTTAAATTCTCTATCAGACATATTACATTTCTCTGTTTCTTTTAGCTCTCTTGCTGTGATTTTTGTTCTGTTCTTCCATTTGGAACATATTCCTCTGTCTCCTCATTTTGTGTAACTCTCTGTGTCTGTGTCTATGTGTTAGGAAAGTCAGCTATCTATCCTGCTCTTGAAAATGGTGACTTTATGAAGAAAAGGTCCTATAGTGCCCTGAAGTGCAATGTCCTCTGTTCACCAGAACCTGGTGGTTCAGGTTATCTCCTATGTGTGTTGCATGAGCCCTCCTGTTGTGGCTCAGTCACATTTGCCTACAGTTAGTCATCTGCAGTGGCTCTTTCTGCCTGTTGTGGGCAGGGTTTTGTTCCTGTGTTGTTAGTGAGCCAGTTGGGGGCCACCTTATGCTCAAGTTGAGTCAGACCAGGCATTTGTCAAAGATGCAGTAGCACCAAACTGCAGGGTACTTTCCCTGTGTCACCCCCTGAGATGTTTTCTTTGGTGGATGGAGCCTCAAGTCAAACCCAATATCTGCCCATACCATGTTGCGAGGGCTGCAGCTAGACTGGGTATGTGTGGTTTTCTTCTTCTTTCCCCAGTCCAAGAGTCACTTTGTTATGGTGCTGGTCCCTGTCAGGACTGCTTGCACACTGCAGGCTTGTCATACCACTTTGGATGGGCTCCCACCAAGGGTGTATTTGACGAGGCAAGTAGGCAGCAGAACATGGGGGAGCAGCGTTAGCAATGTTTGGGTGGGTCTGCAATGTGTGGGGAACTGGAATCAGGCCAAGCAGAGGGGGAATGTATGCAGGAGAACTTATGGGGCTGGGTGCACTATTAAGAAGTTAGGTAGAAAGTATTGGCACTATGCTTGTTCCCACAGGTGTCCATGTATCTAGGCTGTGGGGTAAGGGAGGAATGTGGCACCTGCCAGTTCTTTTGCTCTTGGAAAAGTCTCCCAAAATTCTCTGCCCCTTCAGCACATGTTCTGAAATTAGTAAACCAATCTCCCTCCTGTGTATCCCAGGCATTTTTTAAAAAAAGATTTTATTTATTTATTTGACAGACAGAGATCACAAGTAGGCAGAGAGGCAGGCAGAGAGAGAGAGGAGGAGGCAGGCTCCCCGCTGAGCAGAGAGCCTGATATGGGGCTCGATCCCAGGACCCTGAGATCATGACCTGAGCCAAAGGCAGAGGCTTAACCCACTGAGCCACCCAGGTGCCCCTCCCAGGCATTTTTCAAACTACTGCTTCTATGCTGTATCTCATGGGTCTGTTTGTTGTGCTGTCTCTTTAAGGGCGGGGGCTCAGTTTCCTCCCACCTTCCTGGCTCTCCCAGAGCTGAGACTGCTGATTTTTAAAGTTCAAGGTGCTAAACCCCACTGAGTGTAAGAATTCACAAAATTATGCTCCTCTGGTTTTCAAAGCCATATGTTATAGAGATTCATCTTCTCTATGCAGGCTACCCAGTGTGATAGTCTGTTTCTCTTCCCTCTCCATGCCTGCAGTGTTCCTCCCTCCCAGGGATAGTCCCCCAGGTCCATTTAGCTCCTGACTGCATTTCTGCCCTCTCTATCTTCTCAATGTGGCCTCTTCTGTACATTTAGCTGTGGAGAGTCTGTTCTGCCAATCTTCGGGTTGCTTTCTGGGTTATTTACACTGATGTGGGTTTTCTTTAATTGTATCTGTGGAATGAGGTGAGCTTAGGTCCTTCTACTCCACCATCTTCCCCAGAAGTCCCTCTTTTTTCTTGGGTTTTGAATATTCTTTATAGATTCTGGATACAAGTCCTTTGTCAGGTATATGACTTACAAATTGTCTCTCAGCCTGTGGCATATTTTTTCATTCTTTCAACAGTGTCCTTTGAAAAGCAGGAGTTTTTAATTCAGATAAAGTCAAATTTATAAATTTATTTTTTATGAATTGGAATTCTGTCATTAATTTAAAAATATTTGCATACTCCAAGGTCACAAAGTTTTCTCCTATATTTTCTACAGAAAATTTCAATGTAATTTAATTTATTTGCCAACATTTAAAATTGATGGTTTTATGTAAGAAATTTGAAATTCTAGTTTGTCTTAGGAAAAAAAACCCAAACAACTGGGTGTCTGGCCTGCATTCCCACAGGATGGTGCTCCATTGGACCCAAGTGATTCTTTGGTCTACCAAGATCCCTACGAAGGTGCTATGACCTCACTCACTTCCATTCCCAAACTTGCTAGTCTGGGTAACAAGTAGTAGATCTACTACTCTAGCACTAAATGCCTTCTATGACCCTTTCTCATTTTAAGCCTTGGCAATTCTATAAATATTCCATTTATTATTACCTATGAGCCTCCTTTGGAAGGTTAAGAGAGTGAGCTATTCTGCTGTGGACCTAGAATCAACCTGGAGATTCTGGAAGTATCACTGTAGTTAGTATCTTCACTTCCACCACAGAGGTAAAACTCAACAATCTGCAGAAATTTTGAAATAGTTTAAATCTGAAAGTGATGATTTGACTTGGCTCTAGGCACCTCCTTACTCCCCAAGTCTTTCTCATTTGTTTTCTGCTATAAATTTAAAAAAAAATTGGAGTATAAGTATATATCATAAATATCTCAATATGTACAGTTTGTTATATTTTCAAAACTATAACTACCACCCTAATTATGATATATAACATTCCCATCACAGAGAAATTTCCCTTCTGTCCCTTTCAGTTTATCTATGAGGGAGATAGAAGGGTATCCTCGTTCCCCATCTAGCGTCAACCACTTATAAAATACCCAACCATCACTGAATTTTATGTGTTCCTGAAATTCATGAAAAGTGACCCATAGAGTAAGTACTCTTTTGTATCTGGCTCTTCCTCTGAGCACAATATTTTTGAGATTCACCATGTTGTTGCATCTATTGGTACCATCTTCCTTTTTATTAATGAGTAGCATTCCATGACTTTGCAACATTTTATTTATTTTTCTGTTGATGGACATTTGTTTTTTTCCCCCCAATGTTTTACTGTTATGAATAAAGCTGCAATGAACAGTGGTGTATAAATCTTTGTGCATATATTTTTATTTTCCTTTGGGTAAATGTCTCTGAATGCAATAATCAGAAGTAGGTATATATTTAGCTTTATAAGAAACTCTTAAAAAGCTTACCACATTTGTTGCAATATTTTTCACTCTCACCAGCACTGTACAAGAAGCTCAATGGCTTTTCATGTCCTTAACATTCGGTGTTTTAGTCTCTCTAATTCTTGCCATGCTAGTGGATATGTGAATAGCTTATTGTGGTTTTAATTTCTGTTTTCCTGATGACTAATGATGTTGAGCATTTTTCTGTGAGTTTATTGATCATTCACTGAAAGGTGTTTTTCGATGAGAAAATGTTTTTAATTTTGTTTAATTCCAGTTCATCAATTTTCTTTCAGAATTTCTCCTTTCTCTGTCCAAAGAAATCTTTGCCTAGTCCCAATTTACAAAGGTATTCATATTTTATTTTATTTTATTCTAAGAGCTTATGGGTTTTGCTTATATATTTAAGCACTAATTCATCTCAAATTAATTTTTCTTTATACTATAAGGTACGGATAAGGTTCATTTTTAATCCCAAGCACAATTTGTTAGATTTTCTTTTTGTCATTGAATTACATTAGTGCCTTTGTAAAAAGAAGAAATCAATTGTCAGTGTATGTGTGAATGTATTTCTGAACATATTTCTGGACTCTATTTTCTTCTTCTTTTTTATTTTTAATTTTTTAGTTCTGTGCTTATCCACTGATATACTTTTCTGCCTTTCTGACATATTTACAGTATTTTTTTGAACCCAAAAGCATGATATAGCATTCAATCTATGTAGGTCATCTTTAATTTCTCCCAATAATATGTTGTAGTTTTTCAGTATGTAGGGTTTTTGTTTGTTTGTTCCTTTTGTTAAATTTATTCATAGATTCTTGGGGCACCTGGGTGGCTCAGTGGGTTGGGGCCTCTGCCTTCGGCTCAGGTCATGGTCCCAGGGTTTTGGGATCGAGACCCGCGTTGGGCTCTCTGCTCAGTGGGGAGCCTGCTTCCCTTCCTTTCTCTCTGCCTGCCTCTCTGCCTACTTGTGATCTCTGTCTGTCAAATAAATAAATAAATAAAATCTTTTAAAAAATTTATTCATAGATTCTTTATGTACTTTGCTGCTATTATAAATGGAATTTATTTCTAAATTGAATTTCCAATAGTTTGTTGCTAATATATAGACATAAATGGATTGTTGAACGGTGGTCATGTATACTGAGACCTTGCTAAATTCACTTATCAAATTTAGTAGTAGAATTCTGAAAATTGTTTTGGCTTCTTTTTTTTTTTTTTAAAGATTATATTTATTTATTTGAGAGAGAGCAAGAGAACAGAAAGGGAGAGGGAGAAGCAGACTTCCTACTGAACAGGGAGCCCAACACAGGGCTCAATCCCAGGACCCTGGGATCATGACTTGAGGTGAAGGCAGACCCTTACCTGACTGAGCCACCTAGGCACCCCTGTTTTTATTTCTTTTGAGTGTCTATGTCCACTTCATGTTGCCTCTATGGCAACACCAAATAGAGATAATTTTATTTTTTTCCCAATATTTATGCCTTTTTATCAAAATTATAATTTCATTGACTATATTTCCTATGTTGTATTTTCCATATTTGTGACTTGTTTATTTTATAACTGGAAGTTTGTACCTCTTAAGCCCCTTCACCTATTTTGCCTATCTCCCCACTAGTTTTTTTTTAATGAGTTTGCCTGTGTGGTTTTTTTTTTTTTTTACTTTTTTTTTTTTTTTTAAACATATAATGTATTCTTAGCCCCAGGGGTACAGGTCTTTGAGTCGTTAGGCTTACACACTTCCCAGCACTCACCATAGCACATACCCTCCCCAATGTCCATAATCCAACCCCCCTCTCCCTATCCCCCTTCCCCTGGCAACTCTCAGTTTGTATTGTGAGATTGAGTCTCTTATAGTTTGTTTCTCTCCCGATTCCATCCTGTTTCATTTTTTTTCCCTACCCCCCAGAAGCCCTACTTTGCCTCTCAAATTCCTCATATGAGGGAGATCATATGATAATTGTCTTTCTCTGATTCACTTATTTCGCTCAGCATAATACCCTCTAGTTCTACCCACGTTGTTGAAAATGGCAAGATTTCATTTCTTTTGATGGCTGCATAGTATTCCAGTGTGTATGTGTGTGTGTGTGTGTGTGTGTGTGTGTGTGTATACACATACATACATACATACATACAAACATACCACATCTTCTTTATGCATTCATCTGTTGATGGACATCTAGGGTCTTTCCATAGTTTGGCTATTGTGGACATTGCTGCTGTAAACATTCAGGTGCACATGCCCCTTCGGATCACTACATTTGTACCTTTAGGGTAAATACCCGGTAGTGCGATTGCTGGGTCGTAGGGTAGCTCTACTTTCCACTTTTTGAGGAACCTCCGTGCTGTTTTCTAGAGTGGCTGCACCAGCTTGCATTCCCAACAGTGTAGGAGGGTTCCCCTTTCTCCGCATCCTCACCAGCATCTGTCCTTTCCTGACTTGTTAATTTGAGCCATTCTGAATGGTGTGAGGTGGTATCTCATGGTGGTTTTGATTTGTATTTCCCTGATGCCCAGTGATGTGGAGCACTTTCTCATCTGTCTATAGCCATCTGGATGTCTTCTTTGCCGAAATGTCTGTTCATGTCCTCTGCCCATTTCTTGATTGGATTATTTGTTCTTTGGAGGTTGAGGTGGATAAGTTCTTTATAGATTTTGGATACTAGCCCTTTATCTGGCATGTCGTTTTCAAATATCTTCTCCCATTCTGTCAGTTGTCTTTTGGTTTTGTTAACTGTTTCCTTTGCTTTCCAAAAGCTTTTGATCTTGTTGAAGTCCCAGTGGTTCATTTTTGCCCTTGCTTCCCTTGCCTGTGGCAATGTTCCTAGGAAGAAGTTGCTGCGGCTGAGGTTGAAGAAGTTGCTGCCTGTGTTCTTCTCAAGGATTTTGGCAGATTCCTTTCTCACGTTGAGGTCTTTCATCCATTTTGAGTCTATTCTTGCGTGTGGTGTAAGGAAATGGTCCGGTTTCATTTTTCTGCATGTGGCAGTCCAATTTTCCCAACACCATTTGTTGAAGAGACTGTCTTTTTTCCATTGGACATTCTTTCCTGCTTTGTCAAAGATTAGTTGACCATAGAGTTGAGGGTCTATGTCTGGGCTCTCCATTCTGTTCCGTTGATGTGTCTGTTTTTGTGCCAGTACCATACTGTTGCGATGATGACAGCTTTGTAATAGAGCTTGAAGTCTGGAATTGTGATGCCACCAACTTTGGCTTTCTTTTTCAGCATTCCTCTGGCTATTTGAGGTCTTTTCTGGTTCTGTATAATATATAGGATTATTTGTTCCATTTCTTTGAAAAAAATGGATGGTGTTTTGATAGGGATTGCATTAAACGTGTAGATTGCTTTAGTAGCTTAGACATTTTCACAATATCTGTTCTTCCAATCCATGAACATGGAACATTTTTCCATTTCTTTGTGTCTTCCTCAATTTCTTTCATGAGTACTTTATAGTTTTCTGAGTACAGATTCTTTGCCTCTTTGGTGAGGTTTATTTCTAGGTATCTTATGGTTTTGGGTGCAATTGTAAATGGGACTGACTCCTTAGTTTCTCTTTCTTCTATCTTGTTGTTGGTGTATAGAAATGCAACTGATTTCTGTGCATTGATTTTTTATCCTGACACTTTACCAAATTCCTGTATAAGTTCTACTTGTTTTCGAGTGGAGTCTTGGGTTTTCCACATAAAGTATCATGTCATCTGCAAAGAGTGATAATTTGACTTCTTTGCTGATTTGGATGCCTTTAATTTTTTTTTGTTGTCTGATTGCTGCGGGTAGGACTTCTAGTACTATGTTGAATAGCATGGTGATAATGGACATCCCTGCTGTGTTCCTGACCTTAGGGCAAAAGTTCTCAGTTTTCCCCATTGAGAATGATATTCGCTGTGGGTTTTTCATAGATGGCTTTGATGATATTGAGGTATGTGCCTCTATCCCTACACTTTGAAGAGTTTTGATCAAGAAAGGATGCTGTACTTTGTCAGATGCTTTTTCGGCATCTATTGAGAGTATCACATGGTTCTTGTTCTTTCTTTTATTAATATATTGCATCACATTGATTGATTTGTGGATGTTGAACCCATCTTGTAGCCCTGGAATAAATCCCAGTTGGTGGTGGTGAGTAATCCTTTTAATGTACATTGGATCCTATTGCCTAGTATTTTGGTGAGAATTTTTGCATCTGTGCTCATCAAGGATATTGGTCTGTGATTCTCCTTTTTAGTGGGGTCTTTGTCTGGTTTTGGGATCAAGGTAATGCTGGCCTCATAAAATGAGTTTGGAAGTTTTCCTTCCATTTCTATTTTTTGGAACAATTTCAGGAGAGTAGGTATTAATTCTTCTTTAAATGTTTGGTGGAATTGCCCTGGGAAGCCATCTGGCCTTGGGCTCTTGTTTGTTGGGAGATTTAAAAATATATATATTTTGTTTATTTATTTGACAGACAGAGATCACAAGTAGGCAGAGAGGCAGGCAGAGAGAGAGAGGGGGGAGGAAGCAGGCTCCCCACTGAGCAGAGAGCCCGATGTGGGGCTCGATCCCAGGACCCTGAGATCATGACCTGAGCCGAAGGCAGAGGCTTTAACCCACTGAGCCACCCAGGCGCCCCTGTTGGGAGATTTTTGATGACTGCTTCAATCTCCTTACTGCTTATGGGTCTGTTCAGGTGTTCTATTTCTTCCTGTTTCAGTTTTGGTAGTTTATACATCTGTAGGAATGTATCCGTTTCTTTCAGATTGTCAAATTTGCTGGCATATAGTTGCTCATTATATGTTCTTATAATTGTTTGTATTTCTTTGGTGTTGGCTGTGATCTCTCCTCTTGCATTCATGATTGTATTTATTTGGATCTTTTCTCTTTTCTTTTTGATAAGTCTGGCCAAGGATGTATCAATCTTGTTAATTCTTTCAAAGAACCAGCTCCTAGTTTCATTGATTTGTTCTATTGTTTTTCTGGTTTCTATTTCATTGATTTCTGCTCTGCTCTTTATTATTTCTCTTCTCCTGCTGGGTTTAGGCTTTCTTTGCTGTTCTTTCTCCAGCTCCTTTAGGTATAGTGTTAGGTTGTGTACTTGAGACCTTTCTTGTTTCTCGAGAAAGGCTTGCATCGCTATATAATTTCCTCTCAGGACCGCCTTTGCTGTGTCCCACAGATTTTGAACAGTTGTGTTTTCATTTCCATTTGTTTCCATGAATTTTTTCAATTCTTCTTTCACTTCCTGGTTGACCCATTCATTCTTTAGTAGGATGTTCTTTAGCCTCCATGTATTTGAGTTCTTTCCAACTTTCCTCTTGTGATTGAGTTCTAGCTTTGGAGCATTGTGGTCTGAAAATATGCAGGGAATGATCCCAGTCTTTTGGGACCAGTTGAGACCTGATTTGTGACCCAGGATGTGATCAATTCTAGAGAAAGTTCCATGTGCACTACAAAAGAATGTGTATTCTGTTGCTTTGGGATGGAATGTTCTGAATAGATCTGTGATGTCCATCTGGTCCAGTGTGTCATTTAAAGCCTTTATTTCCTTGTTGATCTTTTGCATGGGTCATTTGTCCATTTCAGTGAGTGGGGTGTTAATGTCCCCTACTATTATTGTATTATTGTCTATGTGTTTCTTTGATTTTTGTTATTAATTGGTTTATATAGTTGGCTACTCCCATATTGGGGCATAGATATTTAAAATTGTTAGATCTTTTTGTTGGACAAAGCCTTTGAGTATGTTATACTATCCTTCCTCATCTCTTATTATAGTCTTTGGCTTAAAATCTAATTTATGTGATATAAGAATTGCCACTCCAACCTACTTTTGATGTCCATTAGTATGGTAAATTGTTTTCCACCCCCTCACTTTAAATCTGGATGTGTCTTTGGGTCTCAAATGAGTTTTTTGTAGACAGCATATCAATGGGTCTTGTTGTTGTTGTTTTTTTTAATCCATTCTGGTACCCTGTGTCTTGATTGGGGCATTTAGCCCATTTACATTCAAGGTAACTATTAAAAGATATGAATTTAGTGCCATTGTATTGCCTCTAAGGTGACCGTTACTGTATATTGTCTCTGTTCCTTTCCATCCTATTACTTTTAGGTTCTCTCTTTGCTTAGAGGACCCCTTTCAATATTTCCTGTAGGGCTGGTTTGGTGTTTGCAAATTCTTTTATTTTTTGTTTATCCTGGAAGGTTTTTATCATTCTTTCCATTTTGAATGACATCCTAGCTAGATATAGTATTCTTGGCTGCATGTTTTTCTCGCTTAGTGCTCTAAATATATCATGCCAGTCCTTTCTGGCCTGCCAGGTCTCTGTGGATAAGTCTGCTGCCAATCTAATAATTCTTTTTTTTTTTTTAAGATTTTATTTATTTATTTTACAGAGAGAGAGAGGGAGAGAGAGCAAGCAAGCACAGGTAGACAGAGTGGCAGGCAGAGGTAGAGGGAGAAGCAGTCTCCCTGCCAAGCAAGGAGCCTGATGTGGGACTCGATCCCAGGAAGCTGGGATCATGACCTGAGCCGAAGGCAGCCGCTTAACCAACTGAGCCACCCAGGTGTCCCCAGTCTAATATTTCTACCATTGTATGTTACCGACTTCTTGTCCCAAGCTTCTTTCAGGATTTTCTCTTTGTCACTAAGACTTTTAAGTTTTACTATTAGATGACAGGGTGTAGACCTATTTTTATTAATTTTGAGGGAGGATTCTCTGTGCCTCCTGGATTTTGATGCTTGTTCCCTTTGCCATATTAAGGAAATTCTCTACTATAATTTGCTCCAATATACCATCTGCCCCCCTCTGTCTTTCTTCTTCTCTGAAATCCCAATTATTCTAATATTCTTTCATCTTATGGTATCACTTATCTCCTGAATTCTCCCCTCATGGTCCAGTAGTTGTTTGTTTCTCTTCTGTTCAGCTTCTTTATTCTCCATCATTTAGTCTTCTATATCACTAATTCTCTCTTCTGCCTCCTTTATCCTAGCAGTAAGTGCCTTCTTTTTTTATTGTGCCTCATTAATAGTTTTTTTTTTTTAATTTCAGCTTGGTTAGATTTTAGTTCTTTTATTTCTCCAGAAAGGGCTTTTATTTCTCCAGACAGGGTTTCTCTAATATCTTCCATGCCTTTTTTGAGCCCAGGTAGCACCTTGAGAATTGTCATTCTGAACTCTAGATCTGACATATTACCAATGTCCATATTGATTAGGTTCCTAGCCTTTGGTCCTGCCTATTGTTCTTTTTTTTTTTTTTTTTGGTGGTGAGTTTTTTCTACCTTGTCATTTTATCCAGATAAGAATATATTAATGAGAGAATCAAAAACCAAAATTGTGGCAAAGACCCTAGAAAAATGTACGCTAACTAAATCAGAAGAGATCCCAAATTGCGGAGGGGGGGGGAAGAAAGGGGGTAAAAAGAAGTGTAAAAATTTTTTTAAAATATATATATATTAGAATGGTGAATAGCACAGAGCCACTTACTTGATTTTGGGTGTATTTTGGAAGAAACTACCTCCCAAAATTTTAAAGAAAGAAAAACTTAATTATACACAAAAATAAGAGTAAACATGATGAAGGGATGGAATATGACTGTAAAGATGTATATTTTTAAAAATTCTAAAAATGGAATTGATAAGATAAGTTGGTTAGAAAAAGAACGTAAAAGAAAGTCGAGAGAATTTGCTTAGTCTGGAGACTAGAACATAGCCTAGTGCTAGATTTAGGGTATATTTTGATCTATTAGAAGAAATTGTATCCCAACAACTGTTTAGAAGAGAAAACTGTATATGTATACAAGAAATAATGTTAGATACAATGAAGGATTAAATATGAATATAATAATGAAGTTTAAAAAAATTTTTTAGAAAGGTATTGTTAAGATAAACTAGTTAAAAATGTTAAAAGAGGAAAAGTTAAAAAAATTAGAATAAGAAAATATATAAAATTTTAAAAAATTAATTAACTTTGCAAGACTAAGGACTCATGGGGAGAAACCCATGAATTCCATGCTTTGCTTTCCCCTCCTCTGGAATTCCACTGTTTTCCTTGATTAGTGAGCTTGGTCTTAGCTGGATGTTCTCCCTGATCTTCTGTGGGAGGAGCCTGCTGTAGAGATTCTCAAATGTCTTTGCCCGAGGTGGAATTGCGCCAGCCTTGCCAGGGGCTGGGCTAAGTAATCTGCTCTAGTTCACTCTCAGGAGTTTTTATTCCCTGAATGCTTTATGTAGAGCGCTGGAGGATGGGAATGAAAATGGGGGCCTCCCAGTCTCCAGCCCAGAGAAGCTGAGAGTTCGGAGCCCCACTCCTCAGTGTGCCCTTGGAGGAAAGAGCTCAATCACTCCTGTCTCCCTGGTCTCCAGCTGTGCTCCGAGCACACCCAGCCTGTGACTGAGCATTTCTGTGTCTGGGACACAGAATTGTTTGGAGTCTCCAAACCCAGCAGATTCCTGCCTCCAGAGAAGGAAGGTGGGCTTCTCTGGATGTATTTCTTGTCGGGTCTCTGCTCAAAGAGCTGTGGTCTGACTGTACCATGGATCACAGTTTAAGGAACCTCCAAGCTGAGAGCTCACTCCTCAGGGAGGAAATCTACTTTTACGCAGTATAATTTTTATATTCATCCATGTTATTATATGTATTAATAACATTCCTTTTTATTGATGAGTAGTGTTTCATTGTATGAGCATGCTGGAGTTTACCTATTTACCTGTTGGTGGACATTTGGGTTGTTTCCCATTTTTGACTATTACAAATAAAGCTGCTTTAAATTTTCGTGAGAAAATTTTTTTAGAGTGGGGAACTATTTGATCCAGTTGCTTTATTTTGTAGATGAGAACATTGAGGTTCAGAGAGGTCAAATGACTTGCTCAATGGCAAAAAAAAATCCATGACAAAGCTTGGATATCAATGCAATTTTCTCATACATCAGTAAATTGTTTTTACCCACTTGACTGTATCATTCATATTGACATGACTTGGATTAATTAATTCAGGAACTATTTACTTAGCATCTATTCATTAATTTAAACTTCTGGGACACCTGGGTGACTCAGTTGGTTAAGTATCTGCCTTCGGCCCAGGTCATGATCTCAGGGTCTTGGGAGCCCTGTGTCATTTTTGCTAACTGTGTGGCAGGGAGCCTGCTTCTCCCTTTCTCTCTGATACTTCCCCAGTTGGACTCTCTCACAGATTCTCCTTCTCTCTCTCAAATAAATATATAAAATGTTTAAAAACATTTTAAAAAAAAAGCTTTCATTAGTTACAGACTAGGGATAGTTAGGGTACTTCACTCTTATATTGGTTCAGTTTTACTAATTTTAAAATGCTCTTCTGGGGCCATCTGCCTGGCTCAGTTCATGTGATTGTTGATCTCAGGGTCATGAGTTCCAGCCCAACATTGGGCATAGAGCTTACTTTAAAGAAATGAAATAAATGTTTTCTCTACTATTTTTTCAGATCTATGTTATGTGAAAATAAGTCTGCTATTTTTTTTATGAGTCTGACTGAGGTGATATTCACAGCAACATTTTAGGAAGGAATTTTATTACCCCTACCTGAGGAGGCTCTGTTAATAGCCTGGAACAAAGACTGTTTTTGATGACCTCTTTCCTTGATTCTTACAATATGTTCCATTCTAAATATTTTGATGAAAAACACATTTTAAGTTTAAAATATGATCATTGTATTAAGAGCACAGGATTGTATAAGTCTCTAAATTGAGAGTCAAGTCTGGAAAATATAACCATCATAAATGTGTGCTAGCAGAGTACATTAAAGGATGTAAGATCAGTTGTCTGAGTCTAGTTCATGATAGGGCTGAGAACAGATATGTTTGCTGCTGTAGGCTTGAGAGAACTGGAGATGGGGAGAACCTAGAATTAAACATTCTCACTGGCTAAGGAGTCATCCCATTTACAATTGCACCCAAAACCATAAGATACTTAGAAATAAACCTCACCAAAGAGGCAAAGAATCTGTACTCAGAAAACTATAAAGTACTCATGAAAGAAATTGAGGAAGACACAAAGAAATGGAAAAATGTTCCATGTTCATGGATTGGAAGAACAGATATTGTGAAAATGTCTAAGCTACTAAAGCAATCTACACGTTTAATGCAATCCCTATCAAAACACCATCCATTTTTTTCAAAGAAATGGAACAAATAATCCTATATATTATACAGAACCAGAAAAGACCTCAAATAGCCAGAGGAATGCTGAAAAAGAAAGCCAAAGTTGGTGGCATCACAATTCCAGACTTCAAGCTCTATTACAAAGCTGTCATCATCGCAACAGTATGGTACTGGCACAAAAAAAGACACATCAACGGAACAGAATGGAGAGCCCAGACATAGACTCTCAACTCTATGGTCAACTAATCTTTGACAAAGCAGGAAAGAATGTCCAATGGAAAAAAGACAGTCTCTTCAACAAATGGTGTTGGGAAAATTGGACTGCCACATGCAGAAAAATGAAACCGGACCATTTCCTTACACCACACGCAAGAATAGACTCAAAATGGATGAAAGACCTCAACGTGAGAAAGGAATCTGCCAAAATCCTTGAGAAGAACACAGGCAGCAACTTCTTCAACCTCAGCCGCAGCAACTTCTTCCTAGGAACATTGCCACAGGCAAGGGAAGCAAGGGCAAAAATGAACCACTGGGACTTCAACAAGATCAAAAGCTTTTGGAAAGCAAAGGAAACAGTTAACAAAACCAAAAGACAACTGACAGAATGGGAGAAGATATTTGAAAACGACATGCCAGATAAAGGGCTAGTATCCAAAATCTATAAAGAACTTATCCACCTCAACCTCCAAAGAACAAATAATCCAATCAAGAAATGGGCAGAGGACATGAACAGACATTTCGGCAAAGAAGACATCCAGATGGCTATAGACAGATGAGAAAGTGCTCCACATCACTGGGCATCAGGGAAATACAAATCAAAACCACCATGAGATACCACCTCACACCATTCAGAATGGCTCAAATTAACAAGTCAGGAAAGGACAGATGCTGGTGAGGATGCGGAGAAAGGGGAACCCTCCTGCACTGTTGGTGGGAATGTAAGCTGGTGCAGCCACTCTGGAAAACAGCACGGAGGTTCCTCAAAAAGTGGAAAGTAGAGCTACCCTACGACCCAGCAATCGCACTACCGGGTATTTACCCTAAAGGTACAAATGTAGTGATCCGAAGGGGCATGTGCACCTGAATGTTTACAGCAGCAATGTCCACAATAGCCAAACTATGGAAAGATCCTAGATGTCCATCAACAGATGAATGCATAAAGAAGATGTTTTTTATATATATATATATATATACACACATGTTATATATATATATGTTATATATATATACATATATATATACATCTACATACATACATCTATCTATATATATATATAATGCAACACTATGCAGCCATCAGAAGAAATGAAATCTTGCCATTTGTGACGACATGGATGGAACTAGAGGGTATTATGCTGAGCGAAATAAGTAAATCAGAGAAAGACAACTATCATATATGATCTCCCTCATATGAGGAAGTTGAAAGGCAATGTGGGGTTTGGGGGGTAAGAAAGGAATAAATGAAACAAGATGGGATCGGGAGGGAGACAAACTGTAAGAGACTCTTAATCTCACAAAACAAACTGAGAGTTGCCGGGGGGAGGAGGATAGGGAGAGGGTGGTTGGGTTATGGACATTGGGGAAGGTATGTGCTATGATGAGTGCTGTGAAGTGTGTAAACCTGGTGATTCACAGACCTATACTCTTAGGGCTAATACATTATATGTTAATAAAAAATAAAAAATTATTTTAAAAAAACTTTCTTACTGGGACTGGGTCAATATCAGGTAATGGGCAGGTGTTCAATCCAGCAGACACAGTCCAGAGTCCAGAAGTTTTGGATGACAGTTGTGCTATAACTGATGTGTTAACTGAGAGTTCTCTGAATGAGGTCTTCCAAAAGGAGATGGGAAGAATATGTCATTGCTCATCTAATCAGGTCTGGGAGCCAGAGTGACCTGATTTTGGTGCAATTGTACCTGTTGTCCAGTGGAAATAGGCACAGAGAAGAAAAGTATATCTAATGACTTAAAAAAATCCTCTAAGACTATCCAATGCCCTTTTCATGTTCTTTGTTCATTACAACTACTTTTATTTGATTTGCTCCATGTGAAAGTCTTCGTATGGACATATGTTTTGACTTGTCTTGGGTAAATACCTAGAAGTGGAATAGTTGGATCATGTGATAGATATAATTTACCTTTTAACTATAAAACTGTTTTCCCAGGTGACCATACTGTTTTTCATTTCCATGAGCAACGTATGAAAGCTCTACTTGTTCCATATCTTTGCCAGCACTTGATGTGGTTCATCTTTCTAACTTTAGCTATGCTAGTAAGCATGTAGTAATATCTCATTATGGTTTTAGTTACATTTCCTTGATTGCTAGTGATGAAAACGTTTCAATGTATTTCTTTGCCATCTGTATTTTTACTTCAGTGGTTTTTGTTCAAATATTTTCTCATTTAAACAGCTAGATTTTTGTCTTCTTATTGAGTAGTAAGAGTTCTTTGTATATGCTAAATGCAAATCTCTAACTGGAAATATGTATTTTGCAAATATTTTACCTCAATGACTTACTTTTTATTTTCATAAAAGTATCTTTTGAAAAGCAAAAGGTTTTAACTTGGAAGAATTCCAAATTTTCAATGTTTTTCTTTTGTGGTGTGTGGCTTTTGTCTCTTGTTTAAGAAATCTTCAGCAAACCCAAGATCACTAAGCTTTTCTCCTGTGTTTTCTCTCAGAAGTTTAATAGACTATACCATCTTGTATTGGTTTTACTAAAAAACCCTACTTTTCTTAAATTTCTTGTGTGTGAACTTTTGATGATGATACTAGATTAAGGAGCTGTTACACACACACACACACACACACACACACAGGGCAGCAGAGAGATATAGCATGGACAGGGAGTGCATGTGGACTACAGCCGGGAAGCCAATTTCTCTCTTTTTTTTAATTGTTAAAAATATTTTATTTATTTATTTCACAGAGAGAGAGAGATCACAAGTAGGCAGAGAGGCAGGCAGAGAGGGGCGGGGGGGAAGCAGGCTCCTGGCGGAGCAGAGAGCCCGACTCGGGGCTCGATCCCAGGACCCTGAGACCCTGACCTGAGCTGAAGGCAGAGGCCCAACCCACTGAGCCACCCAGGCGCCCCGGCCAATTTCTCTTTTTATCATCTTTTTTACCTACTATACAAATGGACCTGTAAAGCTAAAGGAACAAAATATATGAAATCAAGATTGTACTAGAAGTCCAGGCTGTATGATCACCCAATTTATGCCTCTTGTACACCATAATGTAGAGGTTTGAAGAAAAAAAGAATGCAAGTCACAATTTATTGAATAGGTGCCATGCCAAACACTGTGTTGTAACTTTATATTCTAGGTATAATGTATATTATTTTATACTTAAAATGACTTTATATGTTGGTTCTATTATTTTCTCTTTTTTCTTTTCCCATGAGAAGATTATATCATAAAGAAGTAAAATAACTTTTTGAAGTCATCTAGCCATGTCTATCTAATGGTAGAGCCCATGTTCTTAGTCACCAATAATAGCTAATAAATATTGGCTGCTTATTACAAGTATTAACTAATTAAAAAATTGTTTTAGAGTATTAAGTTAATCGTCAGAACAAAACTAGATAATAGGTAGGACTATAATGCCTTTTTTACAGATAAGGAAACTGACGTACTAGACTCCAGTTCTCACATCTACTAAGAGCAAAGTCAGGATTTGAATCCCTGTGATCTGGCTCTTGAGTCTTCACTTGTAACCATTATGCTACTCCATTTCTCCAAGAAGAATAATTGATGGCTGTATTTGGTGGGTAAATCAAGCAAATGCCCCAAATGAATCTCCCTCTCCAACAACTTTTCCAAATGTAAGATGGTTTCTTTTACACCCCCCTTGGCACCTGCCCTCAGTGACTTGTTCTCTCCTGTTCCTTCTGCACCTTCCCACCATGGCTTACCCTGACTGTGCCTTCCAAGTGTCTATGGTGATAGTAAACAGAGCCATGAGTGTGCTAGTGGGAGAGGCCAGGGGATATGTCTGCCTCCCTAAGCAGCAAGAGCCTCAGGAAGTACCATAGAGCTCGAGCTAGGACCCTCTAAAGAGAGTGGCTCCTCTTGGAGTCTTTAATCCATTTGTATCCCCTTCTGGTTTAGTTAAGGGAGAGGACAGGGCCATTGAAGACCCAGAAGAGGAACCTATGGATTGCCTGTAGTTTTTTGAACATCCCACCACTTGAGTATTGTGTAGAGACAGATATGACTTAGGCTTGAGTCCTACATTTTTGCTTTAATTCTTGTGACTTTGGGCATTTAAAAAAAATATTTTATTTATTTGAGAGAGAGAAAATGAGAGAGAGAGAGCACGAGAGGGGAGAGAGTCAGAGGGAGAAGCAGACTCCCCACTGAGCAGGGAGCCCCATGTGGGACTGGATCCTGGGACTCCGGGATCATGACCTGAGCCAAAGGCAGCCATTCAACTAATTGAGCCACCCAGGCTCCCTTTGGGCAAGTTTCTTAATCTCATTTCACTTTAGTTTCTTTGTTTTGTAAAAGATAAAGATAAGACTGACTTCATAGGAATTTTCATGGTCTAAGTAAACTGTTGTATGTAAATAATATGATAATAATATAATAACATCTAACATTAAGTGCCCAGTCTGTGTGAGATACTCATAACAGTACTTTTTGTAAGTTAACTCATTTAAAGTTCACGAGAGTATGGAACAGGTACTATTATTATCATCGCTGTTTTACAGATGAAAGACCAAAGCATAGAGGGACTAAGATATTTGTCCACAGTCCCTCAGCAGAGATCAGAAAAACTGCAGCTTGAGTCTCAGCAGTCTGATGCTAAGCACTGGCATTTACTGAACTTGCGTAAGTATTTCCTTTGTTCTTTAAAAAACAAAACAAAACAGGAAGAACCTTTTCTAACCTGTTCTTTGGGAACTACTGGGTTGTAGCCAAACTTCAAGCCATCTCGGATGCCCGGGTAAGTGGTTACCCAGGTCTGGACTGGTTGATGTAGGATCCAGACTTGGCTCTGACCAGCTGCGTGACCTTGGGCAAGAACGTTCCACCTCCCTGAGTGCCGTGTTTCTATCTTATAAAATATTGAGGGGGGTATACCAGTTAATTTCCAAGGCCTGTTCTAGCTGTCACATTCCTCACGTCTATGATTCTGTGATTAAGTTCCTGGAAGGTTTAAGTACTGATAAAAGTGCCATTAAGTTCTGTATACTCAGCACTGGCAGCCGTCTGTTACCTAAGATACCTGGGACAAGCAGTTTGGGGTAGGTTGGGGGTGGGGGCGGAGTGGGTGGACAGGAATGTCTCCTTGTCTGGCAACTGTGTGTTGTGCTGTAGACCATGGGGGACTGTCACCAAAACGCAGTGTCACTGAGTTTCCTCTGATTCCGAACCATAGTATATTGAGACTGACCATCAAAGACAGTTTCCTAACAAGAGAACCTTGTGCAGTAAGTTCCCCGGACAAGTGACCAGATATTTGAGACAGGATTGAATGGGTCTCAGGCAGAGAAACTTGGAGGACAGACCTATTTGGGTAATAAACTGGTTGACCCAGGGCCTCTCTATCATTCCTTGACCTCAGGTCAGAGTGATAGGAAAGAGGAAAGCTACCAAGGCAGCTAGGGACACTCTTGCCCTGAAGTCTTGGAGTTGAATAAGTGACTGTTTATCCCACATGGGTTAGTCATTCACCTACCTGAAGGCAGAGGGCTACAAGTCTAGGGTCTGTGACCTGCTGAACATACTTTTGGCCACGAGGTCCTTGCCTGCATATGATGACTGCTCACTATAAAATCCTAAAGCTGGCTTCTTTGACGTGATTGCTGCATCAATGATGACCACCGCCACTGAGCCAGTGCTTGTTCTATGCTAGGTTCTGGCCAAGAACTTTTAGCCCTGTCATGATAAAGACACTGAGTCTTAGCCTGGCCACCCATTGTCTGTTTCACTGCTGGAAACATTTCAATTTCTAAAACTGTAGTATACGTAAAAGTGCAGAGAGGCATCAAAATTTGTCATGACTTAAAAAAAAAAAGTCAGTGGAAGAACTATGAGCACATGCACACAAAGCACCAGGCAAACAGGAAGTATTCAATAAGTGAATGTCATAGACTGAGTTTTTGGTATTCCTCTAAGGCAACACGGACTGCTGTCCCTATGACTCTAGCATCCTCAGAGCCCAAAGCAGGGCCTGGAGCACAGCAGGTACTCACCACTTTATATGAGCAAGGGGCCTCTCCACAGGGAAAGTCAAACTGTCATGAGTTTTTTATGTCTCCCCAAATTTGTAACACCTAAGCTGGAGACACAGACAAAACATACTGTTAGTAGGAGACTTTAATGACCCCCTTGGTCCATAGTAGAGCGGCTGGACAAAAATAAATAAATAAGTAAATAAATAAATAAATAAAATATACCCCCGCACACAAAGATATAGATGGCCTAAATAACAGAAATGTAAAGAAGATCAAATTGAGATAGTCAGCTATCTCCACATTCTGAAGTTAGAAAAATACCTTCTTTAAGAGGTCATGAGACATTGACAAAAACTGACCACAGAGGAATCCTCAACACATCTCCAAAAGGAAGCGGTGCAGATGACATTGATTTCAGTACAACGAAACTAGGAATTAAAGACAAAATGGGAAAACAAATCACTAGGGTCAAAGAGGAAATCAAAAGGGAAATTGGTATCATAATCAATGTTCTTCCGCCCAGAAACACACAGCTAACAGTGGCAGAACTGAGACGCTAGAATCTGGGTCTCCTGACGGAGCCATTCAGTCACGGACTGCTTTGCGGGTCAGGACAAGTCTCCCCGAGCCTCGGCTTCCCCGTCTGTGAAATGGCCTCTAGGGCCCCAGGTCCAGCAGTGGATTTGAGGCACGGTGGGGGAGGGGATGGGTTTGTGAGAGGCGCGGGAGCGACCCGGTTCTGGAAAGTCAGGGAGGGTGTGGGTGTCGAGAGACGGCAGCAGAGGGCGCTGGGTCGCCGGCCTGAGCCCGCTTCTGCCATTGGTCGGGCTCGGGCGCTGGGCTGGAGAGTTGGTGGAAAGTGACAAGTTGAGGGAGGCTGAGAGCCAGAGAGCGAGCGTGCAGAGCGGGAGGAGCCGCCGCAGCCGCCAGGAGAGAGCCCCGGGACGGCAGCCTCCGGGCGTAGGGCGCACTCCTCTCCGGGTCCGAGCCGGAGGGACTGGCCTTCCGCGAGCGCGACCCCGACAGCCCGGGACTGACCGGCCCGCGGAGGCGAGGCTGCAGCCGCAGGGCTGAGGAGGGACCCGCGCGTGTACAGGGTCCAGAGGCGGCCGGGCGGAGCGAGGGAGCAGGTTAGAGGGACAAAGAACTTTGCAGACGCCCCCGGCATCCCGCGGGGAGAGCGGCCGGAACGAGGTGGCCGGGACACCGGGCAGAGCCCGTGGATGTTCTGCGTGCGGCCTGGGAGCCGCCGCCGCCGCCGCCGCGAGAGGAGGAATGCACCGACCGCGCCGCCCCGGGGCGCGCCCGCCGCTCCTGGCGCTGCTGGCTGGGCTGCTGCTGGCCGCGCGCGGGGCCGCTGCCCAAGGTAAGAGGCGCATCCGCCGGCTCCGGGGCCCGCGCGGTCCCCGGTTACCCTCCCGTCCGCCGCCTGGCGCTGGGTAGCGGGGGAGCACCGCGCCCGCCGAGGGGGACGGGGCGGCCGGAGACCCCGTCGGGGGTCCCGCAAACGCGACTCCGGGCGCCGGGAAGGCGGGCGAGGATTTTCCCCGGGAGCCCTGCTGTGGTCCGGAGGTGCCCCAGGGGCTTCCTCCTCGGCGCCCAGCAGCAGTTGTCAGCGCTGACAGAAAGCGTGGAAGGGTCGGGGGGCGTGGGGCGCTGGGGGCGCCTCCGTGCCATTGGTCCCCCGGTCCCTCGCTGGACCCCTAAAGCGCTGTAAGCGGTGTTCAGGAAGGTCTTCCGAGCCCCAGGGAGCAGCCGTCCCGGAAGGCACGGTCCTGGAGGGAGTTGGTATTTTCAGTGGTGCCTGCGAGAGCCCAGGCTGCCCGCACACCGACCCAAACAAAAGCCCTGGCGTCCCGAGGCTGGGGCGGCCTCACAGATCCGCCGTCCTCTATGCTCCTGCCTCTGGAGGCTCACGATGGAGGCCACAACGTGTGCGCTGCCGCCGTCGCCGCCACTTTTTGCAAAATGTGCTGTCAGAGGTGGCCTGCTGCTCCAGAGTGCTCTGAGCGTGCACGTATATGTGCGTGTGCGCGCGCGCGTGTGTGTTACACGCAAGGGGGGAAAGGCCATCTAATGCATACTTGATTTTGGTAATCTCCAAAGACAATTGCAACAGTTAGAGAAAGACTCCGCCGAAAGCCGGAGCGTCTTAGTTCGCTGCGGGAAGCTTGGATCCTTGCTGCGTCCGAGCCGGTACACAATGAGAGAGAAGAGCCCGGCTGCGCCTGTGGAGACAACCAATTCATTCTTTGGAGGTTGGAGGGGGAAAGTTGATTAAAGTCTCCGAGGTCTTGGGCCTCACTTTTAACATGCATCCCTTGAGGGGGTGCTGGAGTCCCTGGATTCCCCTCCCCCACTCCCAGCCCAAACTGGTGCAGATAAATAGGTTTCTGCTCTTTTATCATGCATCTTTCATTTTTAAGTTAGCACTGCGCTTGGGAAAAGAAAAGACTTTGGGTTATTTAGCAGTTGAGGGGCAAAGATCTATTCAGTACTTAGACTATGGCTGCAGAATTAGCTTTTACTAAAATCTAGCTCATAGTTTTCGTGGTAGGAACACACTCTGGAAGGAAGTTGAAGTTGCGTGTGAATTTTGATTTCTTAGAGTTGAGTTTGAGAACCACATTTTCTGAGATATATTCTAAAATTGATCCCCCACTGTGGTTGTGGTAATCTAGAGGCCCTCCGGGTAAATATGGTTCCTAATTGTAATTAAGATGTACATCAGCAGGGAGTGCACCTTCCTGATGAAAAATACTAATGAAATGTAAACAGCTTGGTCTCCGGGATGTTTGGTTCCTTCAGGGATGCCAAACATCTGGCCCCACACCACAACACCTGGGTCAGAAGTAAAAACTGGGCCATGCTGCCTAACCGACGGAACCGACGGAAACATCCTTCTTATGTCAAGTTGCCCAGCAAATTGAGGTGGAGATAATCAGGGAAGGGCTTTTAGCTTGGGTCCTTGTTTAATTTGGTTATATCCTCTCAACTTCTTTTAATTCTACATAATCTTTCAACAGTGGTTGCTTTTGGATCATGGGGGTCGAAGGGGGGAGGTCTTTGGTCCCCTGCCTTTAAATAAACGTCCGTGCAGTGATTTTGCTGAGTGTAAGATAATTTTGTTATCAGCAGTCAGCCAAATTGTCTTGTCTAACTGTCTACAGGCTTTAAAAATTAAAAGGAAAAAAAAAGTATTGCCTATTCCAAACTCTTCAATAATGAGCTCAAATCTGTTATTTTTGTCTTATTTGTCATTGTATAATTCCCTTTCCATTTTTGTGAATGCTTGAGTTTTTTCTCTGGGGACAAGTCTTCCAGTGGAACTCAGATTTACTTTCTTGTCTGATTCAGGATTCTTAAGGTAACCCAACCACTGGCTCAAGAAATCAGCTGAAGGAGAGAGAGCTTTCAGTTACTTATTAAAAAAATGCTCAGTGTTTCTCCCATTAGTTTTTAATTTTGTTAGCCAGGAGGAGCAAACCTTTATATTTACTTTTTCTGGCCTACTCATTGTTGATCTCCTCACCTACCTCCTCCCTACCCAGGACTACATCTTCCTGGAAAGCTGAAGCCATTAATACTGTGTACTCAGCGCTTAGGGCCTTAGGAACCTATTTTGCCTTTCTCAGAATCCTGTAGATTGTGTGGTTCACCTCTTAGAGTCAGAGGGAGGTGGCCTGCTACTGTGTTTGCTCTCATTTCATAAACTTTCAAATGCCATTTTAATAGGTGTTTGTCCTGTCTACTTTTAGAATAGGTGTCTCTTGAGGGCAGTAAGACTGTCAGCTTTCCTGGTGAAAACATTGAAAGCCAAGTCAGCCAGCCCCAACTTTATTGGAGATGCCAGAAAATCCTCCCTAGGGGGGCCACATAGTGGCCCAGTAGACAAAGGGTGTGGTCAAGCCGTGGCCGCATGATGGAAATGTTTAATCCTCTATATTGGTTCAGCATACCTGGTAGGCTGTTTTGCTACTCGGATGCTGGGCTTATCTTTCTGATATTTACTTAGGAGTGTTTAAAAACTCAGCCTTGGTCTGTATTTTCCTTTCTCCCTCTCCTGCCTGGTGAGCCCAACCTTCAAATTAGACTTTAAAGTTTCTAAATGGTGTGTCACTAGGATCCATTTTGGCTGTGGTTTGGTGGAGACCACATACCCCATTTTGAAAATTTTGGAAAATTTTGCACAGCATTGTATGTAGAATGGAATACTTTGTAGCCTATGTGTATATTGATGTAAATGTATATCTACATATAAATGACATGCGTGTATGCATCTATATAGTAAGTAATCCATAGATTTTTGTTGATTGAGCGGAGAATAACTTTTTTGGTTGTGTGTAAAACTGTGGTGTCATATTTGCTCTTCTTAGTAAAAATGTAACATGACATACTTTCAAGAACTTTTTTCTTTTCTCGCCCCATCATTTAGTTTGAATGGAGTATAGTAGAAGTTAACAGTAGAACTTAGTGGTTATGAGCCTGGGCCTTGTTTAACAGTCATGGGTTTGAATCTTTTCTCTGCTTGTTGACTGGTTTTTCTGAACTTTACTGAGTGTTAAGAGATTTAAAATGAAACTGTGTGTGTCAAGTACTAAAGAGCACCCATCTGAGAGGTCCTGAGTTGGGGTGCCTGAAACTGAGGATATGCACCCCCCCCCAGAAATAATATACAAAAAATAATGTGCATATTTTTGGTTTTATGTTTTTAGCTATAATCTGATATTCTGAGAAAATGGCAATCCCAAAAAGATGGGAACCATTGTTTTGGAGTGTTTGATGCCTGGGGCAGTAAGTTGCCTTCCTGGGTAGGTTGCAGAGGCTTGAGGGTTGGTGGTGGTTCCTGGGCCAGAGCCCAGATCTGCACAATTTGTGGAGTCTCCTCACTTTTGCGATTTCCCTCTCACCAGGCCAGGTGTCATTGGGCTTAGGAGAAGCTAAAGAATGGTGCCAAGTCCTTTGACCTCAACTAAGTATGTTTTTCCCTGAATCCAAGCATTCTGAAATGCTTCTGTTTGTACAATTTATTTTACAAACACTTGGGTAATCCTTACAATGGGCCAGTGACCATTCTGAGCAATTTGCAAATATTAGCTCACTGAATCCTCACCACAAATCTATGAGGGGACTGGCATAATTAGCTTATTTTACTTCAGACACAGAGAGGTTAAGTGACTTTCTTCAGGTCACATGGCAGGAAATGGCATTGCTGAGCTTCCAAACCAATCCCTGAGTTCTTGCTCTTCTCTGCTGTCCTAGACTGTCTGTCCTGGTTTAAGTCTTAGAATTTACATTACGTATGGGCCAAAGGTGCCATTTCCCCATGTTTTCCAAGAGCAATAGGATGTTTTCTTAGTTCTATCTAGAGGTTACAAGAAATGATTAGAGACAGCCAACTTCAATTTTTCTTTCTGTGCTGGAGTTCCCTGAGCCAGTAGTCTTGCTGCAACTCAGGGATAGACCAGAAGGTTCTTTGGTGGTCTGCACCTCTGATCAGGAGGAATTATGCTGTTGTACTGAACTATGACTTTGATGCGGTTTGAGGAGCGTGTCTGGCAGTTTCTTCCAACCAGCGATGAGATATGTTTTGATGAAGTGCCTTTGTATTTGCATCTTGGTGTACAACTGGGGTTGTAGGCTGAGCAGAGTGATTTATTGGAGTTCTCTTTAGTGGAAGAGCTGGCTTGCCAGTTCCAAGGTCCCTATGTAGACCAGACCCTGGCAAATCTAGCCCCAGCTACAAAAACACTCGAGTCTCTGAGACCTTCTTCTCAAAGAGAAGGGCCTCAAGCTGGCCTTTGCAATTCCCCTGTGGTTTGACAGGAGAAACTGTTGTGTAGACACATGAAGAGAAAGGAATAGTCTTCTAGGAGTCTGAGAACGCCCTCTGGAGATGAAGGGGAGGGGATGGCAGGGGATGGGGTGGGGTGGGGAAAACTCTTCGAAATCCTTAACTAAATGCAGCTGCTTGTTACACGGAGCCTGACTTGCATGCCAGGAATATCTAAAAAGCTAACGAATACAAAATAAAAATAAACAGCAGTAAAAAGGCTCTCTCTTTGTTGCAGTAAGCTCGGTTGGGGTTTTCAGTTTGTTTAGGAATGGGATAATTGTGGCATCCACTTTATTTTGGTAAGGCAGCGAAATGTGGATTGATGTTATGTCATTGGGATGCTCCCGCCACCTGAACTTTTTCCTTCACACCCCCCCCTCGGAGCACCCAGGCACGGATGTTCACCCGCCCGCGTCCCAAACTGTTGCCCCTGAGTGAATTACACGGAAAGAGGGCAGATAATTTAATGGGATAATCTTGGCAGGGCCAGCAAATTTCACACCCCATCTCTCACTAATAGAAAGGCAGGAGAAGGCTACAACATCCTCAGATGAAAAGGTTGTATAAAAAGGCTCTGCTTAACAGTAACTGTCTGTCCATAAATAAGGTTCTGTAGAGTTTTGATCCAAAAGCTGTTATTAAATACTGATAAGCCAAGCCTCATAATGTTTGGCCTCTTTACATTTCCTTTTTTCTCCTTCTCTCCATAGAATTATAGATTTTTTTTTTTTTAAGAGGGGGAAGGGGCCTTAAAAATCAATCAGTTCAAGCTGTTTATTTTCTATAGTATTGCTATGCAGAAAGGATCTTCGTTTATGGCCATTTAAAGAGGTAATGTGGAGTAACAGAAATGGAATGGGATTTAGACCATGACAGACTAGGGTTTGAACTGGGGCTTGGCTGCTTGCTGGCTATGTGGACTTGGGCAAGGTTCTTTGAACTTCTGAGCCTCAGTTTCCTTCTCTGCAAGATGGGGTAACAGTACTGTCTGACTTACTGTTTTTTTTTTTTTTTTCCTGGTGAGAATTAAAGGAGATAATGAACATAGGACACCTAACACAGTATCATGGACCTAGTAAATCCACAGTGTGCTCGTTACTGTCATTGTCAGGGGCTTGCTGGAAAAATCACAAAATTTGCCTTCAAAACAATGATCGTTATTCTGTAAGGTATGAACCAAGACTCAGAGAGCAGCAGTTTTTACAGTATTTTAAGACATGTGAGTATTTTGTTTTATAGGGAGCTTGTAGGCCCTCTAGAACTAAGCAGTACCCCGGCCAGTGCTGGGGACCCGGATGGGAGATTCCACAGGACCGTTTTGCAAGCCTTAAAACAAAGGCTTTTTTCAGAACAGCAAGCTCTTTGGGGAAGAGCAACCCCTCCCTGGTGCTTGGTGTAATTCCAGAATCCTGCAATGGGGAATGTTACATTTCAGGGACCTCCACTTGTAATCTGACCGTTTGTAGCTCCAATATCCAAATAATCTTGCTGAGCACAACTTAAAAGAGAAGGATAATGGCTGGAGGAAAGAATCCTGAGGTGCTCTGTTAGCCATTTAAAATTTCTGAGTACAAAAAAAAAAAAAAGTTCACGTTACCAAAGAGAGAAGAGTAATGAAGTGTGGGAAGGGGGGAGGGGAGATAAAAAGAACTTCTAAAGACCAAGGCACAGTTTGTGTTTTATATTTTTATTTTTTAACGGTAAACCTAGTTATTCAGTGCATTGCCACTAATATTTATTATATAACTTAGACAAATACAGTGTTGGTGCCCAGGAATAAAACATTACCCTCGCCCTCCAGGACAGATGGAGGAGGGAAATTCTCACTTTTTGAAGAACCTATTACGTGCCAGGCCTAGTTCTTTATGGAGATCAAGTTTCGATGTCCCAGCAGCCCTTTATGGTTGGATCTCTGACCCTATTTTACAGATAAGGAAATTGAGTCTCAGGCCGTGTCTTGGCGAACCTCTCACAAACTATTAAGTTGGGATGTGGCATTTGAACGTTGATGTTTGAAATAGATTTTTTTGACTCTCAAGTGTATGTTATTTCCACTGTCTTCGGAGTGTAATTGGGGAGACTGGATGAACAGACATGTACCTCCCTATGCCAACTACCTCTCCCATAAGTGAATTACAGGAAAGGGTTGTGGGGAAAGTGCTGTGGGAACCCAGGGTTAGAAGACATCAGTGCTCACTCAGGGAATTGGAGAGGGAATGTTAGTGTCCTTCACAGGCTGGTTGCGAGGATGCAATGGGGTGATACGTGGAAAATGCCTAGCACCTTGCCGCACACGTAGTGAGTGCTCAGTGATAGTTCTGCTGCAGTTATGTAGCTGGAGAAAGGCCCTGCAATGATTTATCTGCCTCAAAAGCCTGTGCTCTTAATTTTTCCACAGTGTTCCTTTTCAGCAGGCATGGGGTTGGAAGAGTAAGTGGCTGTGTAGTCCCCAAATGGAAAAGACTACACTAAGACAGTTTCTCTGGTATCTTTCCCACCTATCCTAATCCAGATTTTTGGACTCAGCTCTGCTTTGTGTGGGGAAGGGGATTTGCACAGGTGTGAATTTGGAGAGAATCACAATGCCTAATCAGGAAGTGTGACATTCCTGGAGCTCTGGCGGGGATCAATCATGTTTTCCACTCATTCACTGACCGTACATCATTTTTTCTTTCTTTCTTTCTTTCTTTTTTTTTTTTTTTTAAGATTTTATTTATTTATTTGAGAGAGAAAATGCCAGTGCCAGAGAGAGAGCAGGAGCAGAGGCGGGTGGGGGTGTAGTGGGCAGAGGGAGAGGGAGAAGCAGACTCCCCGCTGAGCAGGGAGCCCACACAGGGTTAGATCCCAGGATCAAAGGGTCCTGACCTGAGCCGGAGGTAGATGCTTAAGTGACTGAACCACCCAGACATCTCTGGTTATATATTTTCTATGCACTTACTGTGAGTCAAATATTTTGCTAGTCGCTAGGACTAAGGGTGAATAAAGCTAGGTCCTTGCCTTGTAGGGTTTTTCAAACGGCAGATCTCTGGCAGAGATTGCTAGCTGATCAGAAAATCTGTTTCCATATCTTCTCGGTAACTTGGTTAAGATTACACGTCCCAGTTCCCTTGTAGTTAAGTGAGGCCATGTGACAAAATATTAGCCAATGGAATGAGACTGGAAGCAAAGAGTGTCACTTACAAGGGACTTAACGGCTTGGCCCTTAAAAAACATCCCAGGCAGGGTCACTATGATTCTGAACATGGTAACCCAGAAGTCATCTGTTGAAGATACCCCAAGATAGAAACAGCCTGGAATCCTCCCTTCATCATGGCACTGTGGAAGCCATCTGCCCGTCTATACTTGTTCAGGTTTTATGTGAGCAAGAAAAAAACTTCTATGGTAGTAAAGGCTGAGATTTCAGAGTTTTATCAGTTATAGCTTCTAATGTTACCTTAACTAACATTATAGAACTGAATATATATACATGTATATATACACATATGCATATATATGTATATATACACACATACACATATCCTTATCCATCTATCCATCCCACAGTGCAGCAGTCAGGACCCTCATTTTTAGACAGAATGTAATAGGAAATTTCAGAGTGCATTACGTTAACAAAATGAGTATTGTTTTAGGAAACTTTAGCTTCAGTTGTGCTTCTGCTGATTTGGGTTATTATTTGGTTCATGCTTAACAGCTCGAAAGCCACTGGTCTGGTAGACACAAACCAGCCAACAGCTGTGTACAATGGAGTGCGGTGGTTATGACAGTGATGGTTAAGTCCCTGTGCCACGGGGACTCCGTGAAGGAAGTGCCTAGGAAGCAGAGATGGCAAAATGGGTTCATTTTTCCAGCCAGTTGGTATTGGCTGCCTGCAGTGCAGTGTTGAGAAGGATTCTGAGGTTTCTTCCAGGATCTCTGGGAGGGAATGCTGTGACCTGGTAGCAACATTTGCCATGGGTTTGGTGGGGAGGAGGATAGGCTTAGACCTAGCTGGCATCTGACCAGTTCACATGGAGTCTGGGCTCTTTCCAGCAAATTAAACCCCTTCCCAAATTATTTATGGCACATATATGAGGTTTCTAGCACTGGGCTAAGCACTGTGGGGAAGCTAGGAGCACTATGACTAGCCCTTGGGGAGTTTACCTTTTAGGGGCAATAAAATAGGCACTTGTGAAATAATTATACGTCCAGTGAGTACAGAGTTGGCAATTATAGAAGCAGAATGCTGAGGAGCGAGAGAGCTTTCAGAAAGAAGTGGGATGTGATGTGAGCCTTGAAGGATGGGAAGGATTAAGATGGGGACAGGAGGAGAGGAGCTAGACATTCTGTAGCTGCCCTGGTCTCCATGGACCTGCCCAAGCAAGGCAGGTGTCCTGAGTTCCAAGCAGTTGTCCTGGGTTCTTAAACTGGGCTTTACTCTGGACTGAGGCTAGTGTCCATGGGATGGACCGAGAGTAATGGAGAAAAAGAGGACCCTGAGTGGTGCCCATTATGTTTTTTGCAAATGAAGGAGGGTGGGTGGGTGAGGAAGTTTTCACTGGGAGCATGAGGATGTACCTTTCTCTCCAGAAGAGTATCCCAGAGAGTTCAAAGTGCAGTCCATTTTAGGCCTGCTTGTCAAAGGTATAGGATATCTGACATAGCAGTTTTGTTTTGTTGTGCGGGCTAGTAAATCCCTGTCCACATTTTGCCCCCTTGATGAGACTCATAATAACATTGTAATAATTAACACATCCAGCATCCTATCTGCCAAAGAACCATTTTAAGTATTTTAACTCCCACAGTCTTCAGGGAACCCTATGAGGGAAGCATGAATTATTATCCCCATTTTCCAGATAAGAAAACTGAGGTCCAGAGAAGGTAAGTAACCTGCTCTAAGTCACACAGCAAGTGAAGTGAGAGAACCAGAATCTGAACCTGGTTATTCTGAGCCCAGGGCTTTGTCCTTCCTTGAACATTATGCCATACCACATGCAGCTCAGTATTTTTTTTAATCTGTCTGATGATTCAAATTCTCTGTAAGATCCCAGCCAAACAGTGGAGTCAAAATAATTATAATGAAATCCTCTATTTGTATAGGGTTTTGCAGATTACAAAATTATTTCATGTATAATGTTATCATTAATTTTCCAAATAATCCAGTAAAATGGAATTTCTTTCTTTCTGTTTCTCTCTTCCTTTTAAAATTAGGCATGTGTGGTTGGTTGGCACCTCACCTAAGGTCACTGTAGCTGATGGAAACTGCCAGAAACTCAGCCTCTTTGACTTTAGGCCCATAGTGCTTTCAACTCTAAAAGATTACCTGTGTTTGGGATTTGTGACTCCAAGAAACTAATACATGTCTACTTTCAGTGTACTTTTACCAGTAGACGAATTTACCTGATTCCCCTTAAATGAGTCCCCCCCCTCCCCAACCCCAGAAATGGTTGTAAGGCATTTATAGATGGGACCTGGAGCTAGGATTCCTGTAACCTAAGGAAAGTCACTTGCAAATAGACTGAGAGAAGTTACTTATAGACAAGGAGTGTTCTGAGTGGTTGGTGATTGTGGCAGGGGGAAGAGCCACTGGGGAAAGGGCTTTGGCATCAGGAGGTCTTGGTGTGAAACTGGGTTCACTGCTTCCCTGCCAGCAAATGACCTGAGCTCTCTGAGACTCACTTTTCTCACCTGTACAATGGGAGGTCCAATGATGCTTATGGTGCTTGACAGGGTGGTAGTGGGGACCATGGGGAGCTCATACAGTACCTGGAGCATGTTCCATGTGTGTGCTCACTTATTCCTCTGACTTAAATGGAGACCAGCAAGAGGGTACTTCCTCCTTTGAGCTTTTCCCAGGATGTGGTGGGGAAAAATTGCTGAAACTTAGCACCTTCTTGGCCTTTATTTTATAATATAATCAATTTTATAAAATAATCATCTCTGGGGCAGACCTTCCTAGCACTTGGAACTTTTAGGTTATAATTATATTAATATTTGTCAAGGACATGACTTTCTTATGCTCTGTGATGGTTAAACACCCGAAGGTAAAGTCAGATCCTGCTGCCCAAAATCCTAGATTTCCTTGAAAGGTTCCTATCTGTTCTTCGTGGGAAACTGGCCCTATTTCCTGATGGGTTTAAGGGTACATTAAGGCAATTTATTCTACTTTTTCTCCATAAGAGAGATTATGTCCTCACTCTTGGATTTCACTCCAGCTTGGGTACTTAATAGTTTTTACATAATTTTCATACTACCTGCAGAGTCTTGGTTGTTTTTCTTTTCCCCACCTGAACTTTTGGTGTGATGAAAGTTACGGATTCCTCTGGAAGGCATGCCTTAAGAAAGCAATGCTTAATTTAGTGGTGGCTGTTTACCTCCTCTCTTCAAAGAAGAACTTCCAGTCCCAAATGTTGCCCGTTTGAGAAGAGCTGTGTAGACTGCTGGCAACAAGAAGCAACATTTTGTGATGATGTTCTGAATGTACTGGTGAGTTACCCTCTTTCTCTCTGTGCTGCTCACAGCCCTCTGTCCACTCACACCTGGTGTTCTTAAACTAAAGAATCAAGGGCTTTGCCTGTGGCCAGAGAATCTTCAGAGAGTCTCAACCCGCTGGAGGTGGGGGTGGGGGTGGATTCTTCCAGGGGACACCTGATAAAAGTCATTTCTCCTCCCCACTGAACAGGGGAGGAACGGAGCTGAGCATGCCCAGTTTGTTCTACCCAATTCATCAATGAGTCACTGTATTATACTGAGCAAGCTCCTGCAAGAAATAGCTAGTAAAGGGGCAGAGAGAGCCCAGCACTTAGCACAAATTTGTTTTGCGCCCCAACAAGTAGCACTGAGTGTGGGGAGGAAAGCATTCCCCCCTTACAATGGTTTACAACTTAATTTTTTTTTTTAAGGGGTAATTGCCAGATTTCATGGTTGTGTTGGGGTTAAAACTATGTACACAGATGAGATGGTCAAAATTTTTATAAATAACCCTCCCACATCTTTGCCTCAGATTTAGAAAGCTTCTCAGCCAAAGCAGGATGTCGGTGAAAGTGGCTTCCCCCAGACTCATAGAATCAAATCAACACGACAGCTGGTCTGCCTGCTTAGTGTGGGTACAGGGGAGCGAAGGAAAGAAGGGATCTGAGAGGGAGAGCCCCTTCATCTGTCGAGTGATGTGTCCTGTGTAAACTACCAAGAAGTCACTGGCAATTCCATTTGGTTAAATATTTATTTAGCAACTAAAGTGGATGCCGAAGAAATATATGGCAATATCCCCTCCCGTAGGACATTCGTTGTTTTTGTTAGGGAGGCAAGGTGGAGACCCCCAAATGGTATGAGAATAACACTGAATCAAAGCTCACTGCTCTGACCTTTGCTTAGGGCTCTTCTATCTTGCAGCTTCTAGAAACTGGGCACTCTAGTGCCTGCCCCAGCTCGCTGGCACAGCAGGGTCATGCTGGTTTCTCTCTCCATCTCTCTTTGCTGAAATCTTATTCTTCAAAGCCCTGTCTCCCACACTCAAGAATTCACCTTCTGCCCTTCCTTGCCCTGTGCCCCCACATGGAGCCAGTATTTCCAGAGAAGCTGCCTAAGCCACACTCACTTATTCTGATTCAGCCTAACACCTCGATTTTAATCTTCGTAATCATGGTCATTGTCATTTATTGAGCATCTACGATGACGCCTACATCTGGCAAGACATTTTGTATTTTGTAGCAGCATCCCATTATTTTATATTTTGTAGCAGAATCTTGTTATTTTGTCTCTCCAGAATTGTTGCCCCCTCCCCTCACTGCCTCCTTCTGCTCCTTTATCAGCTGGGAAAATAAACTTCGCCTGCCTGTCCTCCAACCTTGTTATGGGGAGAGCGCCAATTGTAACCTCTGACCCCTACCCTCACCGTGCTGGGCTAACCATAGTCCATTCCTGGGACTTAGGGGTCGACCTCCCGGGGCAGGGAGGCTGGGAGATGGCCTTGGCCACGTCTCTGCCCTGGAAAGAAGCTCGTGTAAGGAAGAGAATGACTTGGATATCCGGGGCAGACAATGCTGAAAGGCCTGGCAATGGCCCAGTGTCATCTCCACGTCTCTGAGCTTTTCTGTTCAGAGCCCAGAGACTCTGCTTTGGGTGAAGTGACCATGCCCTGACTATGCACACAACTTACCTCACTAATGACTACAACAAAATGAAATGGTGTCATTATTTTTAACCCGAAGGAAGCGTTTTTAATGCTTTTTCTCATGAGAAAATGCATGCTCAGTAAAGATAAAATCACAAATGTAGTATGAAAACAAAAATCACTAACAACCCTACCATTCAGAGAGCATCTCTGATTATCTTTCCTATACATATTTATATTTCTATTCATAAAAGAAGCCACACTTTTATTCCCAAGAGAAAACTGAGGTTCAGAGATGTTAAATAACTTCTCCGACGTCATCTAGCCAGCCACTTTCCTTTCCATTCACTTCTTTGTGAGCAGGGACTCAATCTTAGTTAACTACTGTCTGGTCCAGCACATTCCACTGGGTAGGAAATCACCGAGTATGCTGCGTTGAGGGAATGATGAATTTAGTGTGATTGTGTGTCACAAGGAAGCTGCATACATTGTTGTGTAGATCAAGGAGAGAAGTGTGCATTGTTCAGAATTACTGGGAGGGTTTTCTGAAGGAGGCGGAGATGGCCAAGTAATACTAATCTGTTTCTCTCCAATATGCAGTGTCCTGAGTGGTCAAAGCTGGAGAGCAGGGACACCTGAGCGCCTCCTGCTGTCAGGACTGGGCACTGCCCAAGACTTAATGACTGTGTGGGAGCTTTTCTGAAAATGCAAAAGGGATCTAAGTGAAAAGGTGTGGGTGTGGACTTGGCAAAGAGGGCTGGAGGAAGAGATACATAGTATCCAGAAGGAAAGGCACAGCTGTTGGGGCAGTTGGGAATCAAGTCCTAAAGTGATCAAGGAGGGAGTGAGAGGATGGGAGCACGACCAAAATACTACCAAGGATACCATGACAGGACTTTCCCGCTTGTCAGTCTGCCTTCCCCCACTCTTTGGTCTCATCTGGCACCTTTGTACGTGGTGGCTTTCTCATGGGCTGTCCCCTGCCACAGAAATGTCCTTTCTCAACCTATCAGCTACCAGTCCTGCTCTGGCTTCACTGTCTTTTCCCTGACTTGCCAGACTCCATTGGGTTCCCACTTCCTCTTCATTGTAGTTTGTAATTAAATATTTATTTGTGCATCTATGATTTTAAAAAAAATATTTTATTAAAAAAGATTTTCTTTATTTAAGAGAGAAAGAGTGAGAGAGAGAGAGCATGAGAGGGAAGAATGTCAGAGGGAGAAGCAGACTCCCCATGGAGCTGGGAACCTGATGCAGGACTTGATCCTGGTACTCTGGCATCATGACCTGAGCTGAAGGCAGTCGCCCAACCAACTGAGCCACCCAGGTGCCCCATCTATGATCTTTTCTATCACTGGCTTGGATGCTCCTTAGAATGGGGTCTAAGTCTGGATCATAGCCAGTACAGTGCCTGGCGGCCTGCTGAATGGATTCTACTTACTTTTCCTGAGCTTTGGTCTTACTTTCTAGAGCCTGGGATACTTCCAGCTTACTCTGCCATTACTGTCTGGCCGTTTAAAACTGCATCTTTGAACAACTGAAAATATCAAGGCTATCTCTTTTAAAAGATGAGGAATTCAACCCCGTAAAAAGTCAATCTGGACTCAATTAAACCTGCTGTGGGCTCTGTTTGCAGGGGAGCAGTGGGTAGCTCAAGACCTGGGCTGTTTTCCCAAGATGAAAAATCTGTGATAACTCTTGAGTTCTGCTGCTATAAATTAGGGTCACTCTGCCCTTAATTGGCAACAAATTAAAATTCTCCCTTACAGTCCTCTTCTTTCTCTTCTTTCATGTATAGTATGTTTCAAAGAAGGTGTAGAAGATATTGGCCCCTTGCCACAGGGGAGAGGGCACAGTGGCTGAGCCTATAGGTAGGTCTGGGCTGTGAGGGCCACCGAGGAGAGGGGGTGGTGAGTGATTCTTCCCTGCCCTGACAACCCTTCTCCTCCCTCCTTTGGTCCTCCTGCTCTTCCCTCCCCTTTCTTTCTTCAGGAATTTTGAAAGGTCTCATTACTAGGGAAATATCCCCTGGGGAACTCTTATTCTCTCTTCTTTCGCTTAATAAGCAGAGGGGGAGAAATTCTCTTAAGTTTTGAACTTGCAAGCAATCTGGATGCAAATATGGCCAGAAAGGCTGAGAGTCTTTGCATTTTAAATCCCTTGAACCATCAACTTCAGGCTGGGCCACCTTTTCTTCACAGGGGAAAAAGGAAAGGGAGTTTAACAAAGCTTTGGGTAGGTTTCTTGGCTGCCGGCCTTGGTGGGGGAGAAGAAGGGCTGGGGCTGTGTCAATTTTTGCCCTCCCAGTGTTACTCAGGAGGGTAGTTGGTCAGTATGTGCACTGAGTAAGTCTTCCCAGGGGCTAGGTGCTGGGCTGGGGCTACCTGCACTTCTGGTGGGAGCATGACTGCTGAACAGTCAGGTTATGGGCACAGATTCTGAATGTGTAGGGGGTGGGCAGCTAATCAGGGCTTGCTGTTGACTGACTGAGAGGGAATCAGGAAGGGTGTCTTGGGGAGGCTTCACTGAGAGCAGGAGTCTGGAAGGTCCTCAACCCATAATGCATTTTTTATACAATTGATCCTAATGAATGGGTTTATTTTAACAAATGAGTTAGCAAGAATCTGCTGTCTCTAATGTTTGGTGCTCGACTAAGTGATAAAAAGCATTTCTCAGTCCCCTTTCTGTAAACCAGCCCTTCTCAGGGAACCTCAGCTGCTCTTTCAGGACCAAAACAACTCAGAGGGAGGCCGGGACCCTTCCATCTGAGTGCTGGAAGCTGGGGTAGGGTTCAGAACTCAAGCCAGGCCTCTGCCTCTCCAGGAAGCTGTCCTGCTTTGAGTTCTGGTGTCTCATTTCTTCCTCTCTGTGGTGGGGATTATAACTCCTTCCCTGAAGATTATGGAAGATTAAAGGAGATGAAGGATGTGAAAACACCTGGTAAAACTTTCAAATCTTATCTGAGATCCAAGGGTCAGATAGCAAGCAAGAGTTTGTCTCCATTTCTTGGTGAATGGACCCATGGGGTTTCCTTTATTCACTCCACAAATATTTATGGAGCTGACACTGTTCTAGATGCTGGAGGTGAAGCAGGAAACACAACGAAGACCCTGCTCATGGGGAAGTCTAAAAATGGAGAAATATATGTTCTCCATATATTTAAAATATATTAAAAATATATCAGGTCACAGTAAGCGCTGAGGAAATGGAAGCCAGCGGGAGAACTTGCAAGGAGGGGAGTGGCGGGGTGGGGTGGACGCCATTTTGTGGAGTGGCAGGGAAGACCCTGGGATAAAGTGACTCTGGAGCAGAGACTTGCACCAAAAGGCATGAGCACTGTGGCTGTGGGTGGTGAGGGGTGTCCTCCAGCAAGGGCCAGTGAGTACAAAAGCCTGGAAGCAGGAGTGTGTTCTCAGTTAACAGTACAACAGCAACTGCATCCGTTGCCACTAGGGACGTTTGTCCAGTGCTTACTTGTATGTCAGGTGGTAGGCAAGCCTCCCTTTACAATAGCATCAGGGAGGCTGGATTATTATTATACTTGTTTCATAGATAATGAGATTCAGGTAGCACCAGCAACAAGCTAAGCATTCAGACCACTGAGGGAGAGGCAGCAGTGTGTGTGGGAGGCAGCCCTGTACAAAAGGAAGAATGCATGGTTTGGAGAGAACAAAATCTGGGTTTGGGTCATTCACCTGCTGTGTAATCTTGGGCAAGGTGCTTAACCTCTCTGGGCCTTGGCTTCCTAGTTTGTAAAATGAGCTAATAAAATCTCAGAGAATTGTTATGGATATTATGAAGTGAGAAATTAGGTGAAAGGATGCTGCAAACCCCGACACCACGAAAATGTTACTTTACTACTCCTGCTGCTACACCAGCTCTCCTTTGTAGCCTCTTGAAAAGACAGTGAATGAGAGAAATGAAAGTTTGTAACTTACATGATTTCCTTTGTTCTTTCCTGATGTTTTATTTTTAAAGATTTTATTTATTAGAGAGAAAACATGAGCAGGGTGGGGATCAGGGAGAGGGGGAAGGAGGCTCCCTGCTGAGCAGGGAGTCTGACTTGGGACTAGATCCCAGGACCCTGGGATCATGACCTGAGCTGAAGGCAGACACCCACCTGAAGGAGCCACTCCTGAGATTTTATTTTATGTTAAAGTCTCTGAGGGTGAATGAGCCAGTTGAGTTAGAAAGTATTTCTCTGCAAGGTCAAAGAACTACGAGGTACAGTTCGTGGTGAGGCTTCTCAGGTTTCTGAAGAAATCGCTTGAGGTGCCGGGACCCCTAGTCCCCTCCCTCTCTCCCCGAAGACCAGGCTCCTTGGAATCCCCAAACCTAGAAGTTTATGGTAGTGTGTCTCTGATTTTTCCTTGTATAGATAGTAATTGCTCAATAACTTATAAGTAAGTGGCTCTAAATAATTGTAGCCTTTCAGATAATTAAATCATTCATTCTCTGCATTTGTCCCAGGGTCCCATGGGATGACTGGCTAAATCACAGGGATCTGGAGAGATGGGTATTATTACCTGGGACTACAGAATGGGAAAACTGAGGTGATAGGACCTATCTCAAACTGGAGACTTGATGGTGAGCCTTGGTACCCATTTTCATTTGGCTGAGGAATGCTTTGCTTCCATCCCATGGTGGTGGGTCCATAAAGTCATTTATGACTGAGGACCTGCTCTGTGCCCAGCTCCGTGCTAAGTGCTGGGAATGCAGTGATGCTTGTTCTGGGAACGCCCTTTGGAGATGCTCA
>RCUC01127320.1:0-23957 GCA_003697995.1 Taxidea taxus jeffersonii | reverse complement strand
ATGGAAAAATGTTCCATGCTCATGGATTGGAAGAATAAATATTGTGAAAATGTCTATGCTACCTAAAGCTATCTACACATTTAATGCAATGCCTATCAAAATCCCATCCAATTTTTTCAAAGAAATGGAACAAATAATCCTAAAATTTTTATGGAACCAGAAAAGACCTCGAATAGCCAAAGGAATATTGAAAAAGAAAACCAAAGTTGGTGGCATCACAATTCCAGACTTCAAGCTCTACTACAAAGCTGTCATCATTAAGACAGTATGGTACTGGCACAAAAACAGACACATAGATCAATGGAACAGAATAGAGAGCCCAGAAATAGACCCTCAACTCTATGGTCAACTAATATTCGATAAAGCAGGAAAGAATATCCAATGGAAAAAAGACAGCCTCTTCAACAAATGGTGTTGGGAAAATTGGACAGCCACATGCAGAAAAATGAAATTGGACCATTTCCTTACTCCACACACGAAAATAGACTCAAAATGGATGAAGGACCTCAAAGTGAGAAAGGAATCCATCAAAATCCTTGAGGAGAACACAGGCAGCAACCTCTTCGACCTCAACCACAGCAACTTCTTCCTAGGAACAACGCCAAAGGCAAGGGAAGCAAGGGAAAAAATGAACTATTGGGACTTCATCAAGATCAAAAGCTTTTGCACAGCAAAGGAAACAGTCAACAAAACCAAAAGACAACTGACAGAGTGGGAAAATATATTTGCAAACGACATATCAGATAAAGGGCTAGTATCCAAAATCTACAAAGAGCTTAGCAAACTCAACACCCAAAGAACAAATAATCCAATCAAGAAATGGGCAGAGGACATGAACAGACATTTCTGCAAAGAAGACATCCAGATGGCCAACAGACCCATGAAAAAGTACTCCACATCACTGGGCATCAGGGAAATACAAATCAAAACCACGATGAGATACCACCTCACACCAGTCAGAATGGCTAAAATGAACAAGTCAGGAAATGACAGATGCTGGCGAGGATGTGGAGAAAGGGGAACCCTCCTACACTGTTGGTGGGAATGCAAGCTGGTGCAACCACTCTGGAAAACAGCATGGAGGTTCCTCAAAAAATTGAAAATAGAGCTACCTTATGACCCAGCAATTGCACTACTGGGTATTTACCCTAAAGATACAAACGTAGTGATCCAAAGGGGCATGTGTACCCGAATGTTTATAGCAGCAATGTCCACAATAGCCAAGTTATGGAAAGAACCTAGATGTCCATCAACAGATGAATGGATAAAGAAGAGGTAGTATATATATATACAATGGAATACTATGCAGCCATCAAAAGAAATGAAATCTTACCATTTGCGACGACATGGATGGAACTAGAGGGTATTATGCTTAGCGAAATAAGTCAACTGGAGAAAGACAACTATCGCATGATCTCCCTGATATGAGGAAGTGGAGATGCAACGGGGGTGGGAGTTAAGGTGGTAGGAAAAGAAAAAATGAAACAAGATGGGATCGGGAGGGAGACAAACCAAAAGAGACTCTTAATGTCATAAAACAAACTGAGGGGGGTGGTGGGGAGAGGGGTTGGGAGAGGGTGGTGGGGTTACATTATATGTTTAAATAAAGCTTAAATAAAAAAAAACTATATGCACCCTTATATTTATTGCAACATTATTTAAAAAATTTTTTTAAGATTTTATTTATTCATTAGTTAGAGAGAGAGCGAGCACAGGCAGACAGAGAGGTAGGCAGAGGCAGAGGGAGAAGCAGGCTCCCTGCCAAGCAAGGAGCCCGATGTGGGACTCGATCCCAGGACGCTGGGATCATGACCTGAGCCGAAGGCAGCCGCTTAACCAACTGAGCCACCCAGGCGTCCCTGCAACATTATTTATAATAGCCAAACTCTGGAAGGAATCCAAGTGTCCTTCAATAGATAAATGTATTAAGAAGATATATTCTTACCATGCAGTCTACCATTTATGCTCCTTGGTATTGACCTAAATGAGTTACAATCTTGTGTCCACACAAAAACCTGTGTACAAATGTTTATAGCAGCTTTGTTAATAATTGTCAAACTTTGGTAAGTAACCAAGAAGTCCCTTAAGTTAATGGATAAACTGTGGTACATCTGTACATGGAATAGTATTGAGCAATAAAAGGCAGTGATCTATCAAACCATGAAAACACATGCAGGAAGCTTAAATGAATATAGCTAAATGAAAGAAGCCAGTCTTAAAATTCTACGTATTCTATATTTTCAACAACATAACATTTTGGATAAACCAAAACTGTTGAGACAGAAACAAGTCTTTGTCAGGGTTTTGGGGAGGAGTTAGAGGGATGGATAAGTACAACATGGGGATTTTTAGGGCAGGGAAACTATTCTGCATGATACCGTATGGTGGATGTGTTGTTATATATTTGTCAAAAGACATAGGTTATGCAACACAAAGATTAGAGCCCTAACATAAACTGTGGACTTTAGCTAATAGGAATGCATCAATATTGGCACAGTAGTGTAAGATAAGACATCAAGATAGGGGAAACTAGGATGACGGGCATTGTGACAGGATACATGGAAACTCTTTCTACTAAATTTTTCCATAAACATGAAAGTGCTCTTTTTTAAAAAAAAAAAAAGCCTCTTGATTCAAAACAACAAATAAAAAAATCACCCCACAAAAATTTTTTTTAACGAAAAAGGGTTGGTATTATTGAACATTGCCAATTACATATGAAATTTAAAACCCCAAGGAGACTACTATATATGTACCGAATGGCTAAAATAATAAAAACTAAAAATGTTGGGTGCTGACAAGAAACTATTAAAACATGAATTATTTTATAATCATATATTGCTAGTGAGAGTGCAAAATTGGACAACTACTTTGAAAACCAGTTTGTTTCTTGTAAAGATCAACATATACAACCATATGATGCAACAATCTTCTGTATAAACAAAAATTTGTACAGGAGTATTTAACATAGCTTTATTCACAATTGCCCGGAACTGCAAACAACCCTAATGTTCATCACCTAGGGAATAGATGAACAAATTACAGTGTATCTGTACAGTGGAACACTATGCAATAGGAAGCAGGGATGCAACAACATGAGGGAATTTCCAGAGCATTCTATACTGTGAAAGAAGTCAGATAAAAGGCTGTGAAGAAGACAAGCCAAATGAGCTGTAAATGAATGATACAGCCACTTTGTCAAATAGTTTAACCATTGCTGAGGAAGGTAAACATAGAGTTAACCAAATGAGCCAACAAGTCCACTTATAGGTATATACCCAAACTAACTTAAAACATATATTCACACAAAAAATTTTACCTGAATTTTCATACCAGCATTATTTATAATAGCCAAAAGTAGAATCAGCCCAAATGTTTATCAGTTGATGAGTGAATAAACAAAATGTGGTGTATCCATACAAAGGAATGTTATTGAAGGAATAAAAGTACTGAAACATGCTACAGCACAGATGAACCGTGAAGACATGCTCAGTGAAAGAAGCAAGACTCAAAGGCCACATATTTTATGATTCAGTTTATAGGACATGTCCAGAATATGCAAATATGGGATAAAAAGTAGATGAGTGATTTCTAGGGCCTGGGAGAAAGGGAGGAATGGTCAATGAGTACTAGTAGGTATGAGAGTTTTTTGTTTGTTTGGGTTGTTTTGTGTGTGTGTGTGTGTTTTGTTGTTGTTTTTTTGTTTTGTTTTGTTTTGTTTTTGACTGATGGGAATATTTTGGAGTTAGACAAGTGTGATACAGCCTTGCAAATGTGCTAACCACCACTGAACTGTACACGTAATGGGAGTACATTTTGTGGTATATAATTATATCTCACATTTTAAAAAGGTTGTGTACTATAGGATTCCATTTATCTGACATTCTAGGGAAAAAAAACCCATAGTATTAGAAATCCAATTCCAAGACTTATAGGTTGGAGGAGGGCATTAACTAAAAAGGGCTAGGGAGAGACTCTGGGATGATGGAAAATTCTGCATTTTGATTGTGATTTTAGTTATACCACTGTACAGATTTGTCAAGCCCATAAGACTCACTTTTAGTGTATGCAACTTATAGTTCAACAAATCAACAGATCTTAACAGAAACAGAGAATTGACAAGAATGAGAGACTATCTGAATCATACATCACAGATAAACTTTACTTTGGGTCATATTTTTGGAAGCTGTTTTGTCCAGTAAAAACAACAGGAACTTAGTCTTCCCTCAGTCCTAAACCCATTTCATAGGACCAATATTTTTATATCTATGACTTTGGCAAGATTCTTTTTTTTTTTTTAAAGATTTTATTTATTTATTTGTTAGAGAGAGAGAGAGAGAGCGAGCACAGGCAGACAGAGTGGCAGGCAGAGGCAGAGGGAGAAGCAGGCTCCATGCCAAGCAAGGAGCCCGATGTGGGACTCGATCCCAGGACGCTGGGATCATGACCTGAGCCGAAGGCAGCTGCTTAACCAACTGAGCCACCCAGGCGTCCCTATGACTTTGGCAAGATTCTTAATCTCTGTGAGCTGCAGTTTCTTTATCTGTAAATTGCAAGAGAAAACGACAAGAGGAGAGATTAATGGTGATTGGGTACCCAGGACATACCAGGACTAAGCTGAACATTTAAAAATAATATTGTAATTATATATATATGTGTGTATATATACACACACATATATATACATATATATACTATATATACACGTGTGTGTATATACACATATATGCATATCCACATATATGTATATACATGCATACATATACATATATTAGGTATATTAGGTATTACATATATATTAGGTATGTATATAATAGGTATATTAGGGCAGAATAGTCATAAAATGTATAAGGTTAGAAAATGCTAGAAAACCTCATAAATGTGCTCTACCAGAACATTTGAAAGCATTGTATAAAAACAGCTGACTTAAAAGAGCCTGCTTGAAGGTGGAGAACAGTGACAAGAGTGTGGTTGCCAGAGAACCATTTGTCTGATGGAAAGATGACCAGTGCCGGGTTGTGTGGCACGGCAGAGGGGGTGGGCACAGGTAAGCAGCCTGATATATGCCTGTTTCCTGTTTTGACTGTGATAGGCAGGGAGAGGTGCTGGTAACTCTGAGAGCAATGTCACATTCAGTCTCTAACTTGAGCTGAGCACAATCAGCAGCAGCCTGAGGGAGGCTGCAGTTCCCCGGCTGATGTTAGGTCTGTGAGCTGCCTGCCGAGAGCAGCCTGGGTCAGCTCCTCAGGCTAAAGCTGGGGGAACTCTGTGTTCCCAGGTGTCATGTGAAAGCAGGGGAAGGTCTCTCCTCTGCACAGGAAGGGGGAAGGTCAGGATTCGGTCAAGCAGCAACTGGTTGAAATTCGGTGTGAAAACCGTTTTGGTCTCTACTGCCTTAGTTGAAATCCCAATGAGTTTCACAGGCCTGTTAGCTCTTCCTCTCGAATGCTTTCTGTTTGCCACACAGCTTTGCACTTTGTGAACATACTGTCTTGTGCCTTTTGTATCTAATTCCCTTTTTCCCGGGATAATTTTATCTGGTCAGGGAAATGTATATTTCTGAGGGCAGGAGGACGTCGTCGTGTACCTGCTCTTTATCCCCCGTAGCACCTGGGATGCAGGGGTTCAGACTAACTCCCGATGAGCTGACCAGATTTACTTGAACTCTTAAAATAATCTAGTTTCAATCCTCAGGTATTTGTCCAGAGAGCTCTTAGGAGGGCACAAGTTATTTTTACCATTGTTGTTGAGACAGAACTACTTAGAGAGAGAGAGACGGGGTGTTTGGCCAGCTACAATCTCTCTGAGCTCAGTTCCCTGCTATAAACTGGGCTAAAGTTTTTTCCTAGATTGTTATAGAAAAGCATTGATAATGTAGCACGGCACCACATAGTACAGGCTTGATAAATGATAGCCGTGGTTTGCCATTTCCTCTTTTAGAGACTATCTTTCACAAACAACTGGAAACCAAAATACCTTGAGGGAAAGATGTAGGAAAAGTAGGAATCCTCTTCTGTGAAAATGATGGCCAGGAAAACTCTGCAGGATGACTCTGAGTATATACATTGGGTGAAGTTCCCCGCGGAAGCCCTCTTAGCCCAGCGCTGAGAAGGAAGAGCCACCTATGGAGTCAAGGGTGGTGTCCATCACACCATGTTTGAGGAACATCAGTAGAGCAGGATATGACAGGCAGGAAGATTCTCCTGTCTGTGCACTGGAATCTCTCCATTTGTTAGGCATTTCTGTGTAAGGAAATGAAATGTTTCCTCTAAATAAATTATAGCAATGAAGAAACTACTAACTCAAGATTTCTGCTTGTGAAATTACTTTTAAAGTGTAAGTTTTCAGACTTCTCTTTGCTTCATGCATTCCTTAATTCGCTAGTTTCCAGTAGGTATGGCTGCTTGAAGCAAAAACAGGTGCTTCTGAGCCGTGGTGAGAATTCAGAATCAATGGCATGCAAAGATCTATTCTGTTTCTGAAAACAGGCTGTGTATCTAAAACCTTTCTGTGTGCCTGTGCCGCTTAAGTGCTGGAATCATAAAACACAGGATGAGACGGAACAATTGTGTGATTGTTTTAACATCTCAAAGAGGATTTCGGAGCACCATAAGCTGCTAATGATTTTCAGGAGGCAGGTGCAAGACATGCAATTACTTTTCCACTTCCATCCCTTTTTCTCATTTGAGAGCACTTGCAGATTATTCACTGATTTCCATGGCAGAGGCTTTTTGTGAGAAAGAAATATTCCGTCAGAAAACAGCAATTAAACATTGTTCAAGATGTCTGTATTTGGAAAGATGAGAAGAAAGACAATTAAAAAAATGACAGTTTCTCAAATTTAAAGAATTTCAAGTAGTTCCCATTACGTTTTAAATGGTCACTTTACTTGAGTTTACGGAGTTGCTGGGTTCCTCAGACTCCTGATTCAAACTCTGCACAGTTTTTCTCCACAGGAAGTCAAGTGCTTTGCTCTTCCATGCTCATCTCAGTTGTCCTTAGCTTATTTTTATCTTTTGCCCATGCATTGCCTTTCCCACTGTCTTCCTGGATTCTGACTCCCTGGTACAAAACTGTAGGCCTTGGTGTCCAACAGTAAATGAGGTTTGAAACACAATCCTGAGAGAAACTTTCAGCTTTAGAGTCTTATTTCTTGGTTTTGTGGAAGGCACTCCTAGAGAGGTGGGTTGGCAGTTTCCCTGGCATCTCCTAGCCCTTGACCCTACCTCTTCCTCCTCTACCATCGGTAACTACTTTAGCTTTTACATTTTGAAGAATTTAAAAAGTTTCACTGTTTAATTATAACAGGCTATGGAAATGCATTTTCTTGTATTCCCAGGATTGTGACCAAAGGCCAAAAGTAAATACCAATTTTTTTTGTAATGCAAAACCAAATTTATTTCCATGCATAACAATAAAGATTGGGATACTAGGTTAAAAGGAAAGCAGTCTTCTGTCAAATAGAGATCAAGATTCTTAAGTAGCTGCCTTTGGGAACTACTACAATGGAAGACTTGCTGTGTGGCCTTCATATGTTGAAGCCTCTTGGCCTCCATGTTTCCGTAAACCGTTCATGTGTGGCTTTTTTCCCAGTCAGCCTTTCTAATTCCTCCTGATAGCCATGCTGGTATTACAGATACCAAGAAGGCAGTTTCCATAGTCTGGAAGGCTGCCTGCCTTGACAGCTGTCCTCCCAGCTTAAAAGACTTATCAAGGGGCCCTAAAATCAGCTCTATTAATATAGCCGCTCTTCCCTGCCTCCAACCTGGTCATTATGGCAAGAAGACTAGGTAGTCACATTTAGGAAGGCTGGGATTCTTGGAGAGAAACTCTCTTTTCTGTTCACACTGTGATAATAAGGTGGGAGTTTCGGCTTCCCTGAAGCCAGTGCAGGACAGTCACTGGAGACTCACCAGTTCCACTGGGAGTGCTGCCATTTCATTACCCTGTTAGGCAGCTTTCTAAGAGAAGTGATGACAACTGGAGAGTGACTGTGGGGCCAAGAGAAGAAGTAAAGACCAAGAAGACCGTCCTCCAGCCACTCAATTTGGTAAGAATGTGTGAACTATTTTCAGATCGAGTACACCAACAAAAGGCAGTGTGCTAGTGTCCCCCCAAAGAAAGCAGCCTGAAAGGCAGGAGTGGATTACCAGGGGGGTGTGGACCACCAAGGAGGAAGCTTAAAGAGGGGGTAATGGGAAAGGTGAAGTCACCGCTGAATCTTCTTACCAGAAACCATGCACTGAGGAGACCCTAGCTGTTTCTTTGAGGATGCATGTGCTGAGCTTAAGAGACAGGAAGCACCCCATGGACGGAGGCCATGAGAAGATGCTGGAATTGGTCAGTCCTGGCAAGGGAGCCTGCAGGAACCCACCTTGAGAAGACTTCAGCCTTCCCAAAGCAGTGAGGAAGACCACCTCTCTTTTTTCTTCTCCTTGCCTTACACCTAAGGGAAAGAGCCTGGGAGAGGGAGAAAAAGTGTATGAACAGCATAGCACATTCCTCTTCCCCCAGACAGGCCTGGCCACAGCTAGCAGGGAGGAAGAATGTTAACACATAAGTTTTAAGAAAGGACTGAATATTAAATACCAGGAAACATTCCTTCATTGCATAAATATTTATTAATCACCTACTATCTGCTAATACTGCTCTGGGTATGGAAAATGATTAGGAAACAAAATAATAGATTCAGAGGAAACTGACACAGGCTAATGCTGAAAATGATAGGAAAACAATAAAATCTGGAAACAATAGCCTTAAAGGAATCACAGAAGGTGAGCAGAGACTCAACAAAGCAAATTTGATGGACTGCTGTTCAAAAAAAAAAAATAATAAAGGCATCTCATGTTTATATCCCTCTTCAAAACATTGTTGACCTTTTTTTTTAAAATCAGTACACACAGTTGACATCTGCACTTAATGGGTACAGGGTGGATCCCAGAGGAAATGAGGTTCAGACAGAAAGAAGAGCAGCAGCAGGGACAAGGTAGGGAATGGGGCAGTCAGGGAAACAAGAAGGCCATAGGATCTCTTCTCAGTTTTTTTTGTTAGGCTAACCTTGGGGTAATGGTTGAAAAACCAGATTAGCCATTAGACCTTGAAAAATTGAATCTCTGCCATTCAGGCTTCATTCCACAGTAACATAGTGAATACCACCTATGTGGAAGATGCTAGCCATGAGGGAAGTGAACACAAAGGAGGTGTGGAACCTGTCCCGAGAGAGTCTAGCAGGGGAAGAAGAGCTACACATAAATTACAATTTTATTAGATCTCATTTGTGTAATGCTTCACAATTTACAAGGTGTTTTCATGTATGTTTGATTTTTAAAACATCACTCTCAGGTAGGCCATCCTTTTTTAGATGAGGAAACTCAAATTCAGCAAGGTTAGGTACATTGATGAAGATGGATAGCAGCCAGTAGATAGTTTTGAACCACATTTTCAAATTTTAAGTTCTATTTCCATGACATCTTGCTGTTCTCTAGTATTCATAAGAAACAAGGTGTGATAGGTAGTGAATATAAATATTGTCCTAGAGAATGGAGTTGGGAAACTTATTGTAAAAGTCCAGATAGTATTTTAGACTTTGTATGCCATAGAGTATTGATTGGAACTACTCCCATTTTGGTGTGAAAGAAGTTGTAGACAACACTTCAATGAATGGGTGTGGCCGTGTGCCACTGACACAATATGTATAAAAACAGGTCGCCGTTCAAATTTATCCAATAGTTTGTCTGTCTTTGCTGTAGCGGGTAATAGAAAGACAGGCTCATCCCTTATTGGCAGTGGTGTACTAGTAAATATTTAATAAGTGGATCTCTGGGTGAGGAAAACCTGATTTGTAATGTTTGCCAATTTCTGTGTTGTAAATATTCCCATCATGGCCGACTTCAAGTGACCTGACTGAAGTTCCCAAAAGCTCAGTTGGAAAATGATGTGTATAAGCCAGTCCTAGCACATCACTGCCTGAGACTGTCACTGAAGACTTCTGGGCTATAGGTAGGATATCAACAGGTGAAGTTAGTGTATAGATGGAGGAGAAAGAACAAAAAGAATATCTTAAGAGCAGGCAAGTGCCAACCACGTTCTGGGAATATTGGCCATCTCAGTTGGCCTGGAGCACAGGGTATGAGTAAGTGTAAAGACAGGTAGATGAGTGGTCCCTCCAGGTCTGGAGTGCTGACAGCCTTGAGTGCCAGCCAAAGAGCTTGGGATTTGTTGAGTGGGTCCCTGTGGCCTCTGAAGCTTGTTAACCTGAGGGCAGTTATGATCATAGTTGTAATTTGTTAAGATGTCTCTGGTAGCCATCTGAAATTAGCAGAAGAGAAATTGGAGGAAAGGAGGCCCCTTGAAAGAAAGAACCATCATTAAGATGCAAAACAGGTCAGAGAGAGTTGTTAAATTAAAACAATCAATCCAGGGGTGCCTGGGTGGCTTAGTGGGTTAAAGCCTCTGCCTTCAGCTCAGGTCTATCCCAGGGTTCTGGAATCGAGCCCCACATCGGGCTGTCTGCTCAGCAGGGAGCCTGCTTCCTCCTCTCTCTCTGCCTGCCTCTCTGCCTACTTGTGATCTCTATCTGTCAAATAAATGAATACAATCTTTAAAAAAAAAAAAAAACAATCAATCCAGTTTGGTAAGCAAAGTAGGAGAAAGTAGAGTAATTTCCTACCCAGAGTAGTGTAGGTCTGACATATTCTTTGTCCTGCTTTCTTTCTTGCTTCCACCCCTTTCTTATTTCTATTCTTCATAGACTGGCTGTAGTATAGTGGGTCTCCAATTTGGGAGTGCCTCAGAACCCAGAAGCCTTGTTAAAGGAAGGCCTTGTGACTTGAACTCTTATCTTCTGAATTCCATGTGTTGTTATTTCCATGACATCTCATTGCATCCTACTGTGTATGAAAAGCAGTGTGTGATAGTGAGTTTTCAGTAGAAGAACACTGAGCTCTGGAGCAGGGACCTCACCCCCAGTGTTTCCACTTCAGTTCGTCTGGGGCGGGGTCTGAAAATGTGCATTTATAACAAGTTCCCAGGTGAAACTTCTGGCTTTGTAACCACAGTTTGAGAACCACTGCTGTGGCAAATACTAGGACTCTTAGTGTCTTAGTTATCTCACACCCAAGTATGGAGTTCTGAGCTCTTTACTCACTGCTTAAACCTGCCAGACTCCTCAGTTTTTCCCTACTGTAGCAAACGGTAGCACATTTACTTGTTTTTTTCTGGCAAGAAGCCTCAAATTCTCCCTCTTCTCTTCTTTTTTACTCCCCTCCACTCACTGGTTAAATCATGAAGCTCTGTTGCTTCTGTGTACTAAGTGTCTCTTCAGTCCACACACCGTCCTTTAGTCCCAACACTGCCACCTTAGTTAAGGCACCAGCATCTGATGGTTCCTAGGGGTCTTCCACATAGAGTCCTGCATTCCTATGTGTCCTTCTCCAACATTCTCCACACTGTGGGCAAGGTGATTTTTTATAAAATACATCTGATCATGTCTCTCCTCAGTATAAAGTACTTGTTTTCACTTGCCCTTGGAATAAGTCCCAAGTCTATAGCATGGTCTACAAGGCTCTGTGTGCCATAGACTGCCTGTTCCTCCACACTCACTTCATTCAGAGCACATCCCTCACTTTCCACCTTCCAGTCACACGGATATCCTGTCAGCCTTTGGAACTGTCATTCTTACTCTGGAAGCTGGTCCTTTGGCATACAACCTAGAACATTCTTCTTCTTCACACTTTGTTTGTACAAGCCCCAGCTGTTTCTCACATTTTAGCGTAGGGGTCCCATCCTCAACAAAGTGTTGGTTTATTCACTGGATTAAGTTAAATGGACTCATTGTTCTTGTCCATGATGATTCTGTTTCTCTTCTTAATATCCTTGTCAAAATAAAATTACTTCTCTGAGTGTATGGATTCCCATCTCAGGTCCAAGGTACCTGGAGAGAGAGACCATTTGTCTTGCACACCACCTTATACCTATTACTTAGCATCATGCCCATTGTATAACAGGAATGCAGTATTTTTGACTTGTAGTCCTTCCTTTATGACTTCTTCCCTTTATCTCCATTCCTTCTCTTAAATACTGTAAAACACACTAGTGGTTTCTTACCAACATTCATTTCCCAGCCTTCTTCTTTGCTAACAGAACCTTGCTTTTGTTCAAGTTATTATCTATATAATATGGCTAGAGATGATTGAGATTTATTGAGGAGAAAGTTATTTTATTTTCAGTGTTGATGTAGAATTAAAGCAAACTCAAACTAAGAAAAGTTAAAAGCAACAAAACTATTGACTCTCCAGTATGAAAGAAACTCATTCATTTGTCTGTCTACTCATCCCACAAGGACTGGTGTATGTGCAACAATGTAGTAGGCATTGGATGCTAATGGTGAACAAAACAGGTAGGATTATTTTCCTTGTAACAAGTAGGACTTGCCCCTGTGTGTGTGTGTTTGTGTGTGTGTTGGATATGTGCAGTAGTATTTCAGAGAGAGGGAGTACCATGTGTAAAAACCTGGAATTGAGACTATCATGATATGTTGGAAGAACTGAAAACAGGTCAGTTTGAATGAAGTGGGAAATGGTGACATATGTGGGCAAACATGTACAGAGAGGAGGGTCATGAAGGGTTTTTTTGGCCATATTAGGGATTTATCCTGAAAATAACAGGAAATTTTGGAAGGATCTGAACCAAGGCAAGGCATTTTCTACAACATCCAGGTGGATCAGCAGGAGATTAACCTGAAGGGTGAGAGAGGAAGCAGTAAAAACAGAGGACGCTATGAAAGGTCATTAGTCTACTTGTGCCTAAATTTTTTCATCATGGAACATGTGAAAAAATGATATTTTTCTACACATTGTTTAAACTGGAGGGAATTTGTAGCCCCTGCTTAGGCTTCCAGCTATTGGAGGGGACAGGCCTGGGGATTGGTGCTCCTAGGCCAGTTCCACTGGCTGAAGAGAATCTGGTATCTAGGTATTTCTGTACCACTGTAAGCCATTGTCTGCACATCTGTTGGAAAGTTCTGCTTTGATCCTATCTCTGTTGCTTATCTTCTCTCTTTTAAGACCTTGAATGCAAAATGCAAATGATTTCAAGGAGAAGGAGGTCCTTTGGCTGAATTGCCATCAGTTGCTTTCCAGCTTCCTACTACCTCTCTGTCTGATCCTCTCCTTGTAGCTTCTAAATGACTCAGCTTTCAGATAATTATGACTTCTTGATAACTTTCTCTACCACCTTTCAAATCCACACAGCCAAATCTCTAGGCACATTCCATCAGGGCTCTATGCCAAGAAGATGACAGTGGGTACAACAGTGATGACGTCAGTTGGTTCAGTCACACTAATGTTTAAGACACCCAGTCTTACCCCACCAGAATAGTAACACACAGGTGTCAAGAAGGTCATTAATGTGAGATGATACTTGTAGGATTTTTTGACAGGAACACACTGAAACAGCTGAGGTGAAAAGTAGAGAGGAATTGGGAGGAGGTAGCAAGGATACCCACAGAGCCCCTGACTAAACCTTGCTGAGAGCACAATAATTTGCTAGGTAGATTAAAGTGGTGCTTAATTTGCATAAAAAGGAGTTAGGCTTTGTTGGAGACTGCAGTGCCTCTAGGCTGTGCCTCCATAATAAACAATACTTTGTAGTCAGAGAATTTGTTTCATCAAAAGGCCTCCTGGAAAGCTCCAACAAGCATTTTGTAATTAAATTTCAAAATATCCCTATGAAGCAGACAGTGGACTGTTTTTCTGCCTTGTTTAGAAGGAAGCCTACTGAGACATGAAGAGGTTGAAAGACTTGTGACAGGGGACATCACTAGAAGGCTGGCCTCTTTATCTCTGGATTTCACACAGAACTGATAGGAGGTGATGATTCAGTTATCCTCTCCATGAGAGTAAATAATGCATCTGAAAAGGAAGGATATCAATAGGGTGAGCAGACTGATGCTTCACTAATTCTGTAGACCAGTGGATCTCTACTTCAGTGACATCACATGTATCACTAGGCCACTCTCAAATTTTTTTATCTAGCCAGAGCCCTAATACCTGGACAATCTCTTTCAGTTTGTCGGGTTAGGGCCAAGCCTGTGTATCTTCAAGTAACTGTTTCTGAGTGATCTTAATATAGACTGTGTTAGTTTGCTGGGGCTATTATTACAAAATACCACAGACCCGGTGGCTTAAACAATAGAAGTGTATTTTCCCACAGCTGGAGTTTAGAAATATGAGAGATAAAAATATGGGCAGGATTGGATCCTTCTGAGGCTCTTCTCCCTGGCTTACAGATGACTGTCTTCTCCAGGTTTCACATGGTCTTCTGTCTGTATTCATCTATGTCCCCAACTCTTCTTTTTATAAGGACACCAGTCATGTTGGATTAGGGTCCACCCTAACATCTTCACCTTTTTTTTTTTAAGATTTTATTTATTTATTTGACCAAGATCATAAGTAGGCAGAGAGGCAGGCCAGGCGGGAGAAGCGGAAGTGGGGAAGCAGACTCCCACTGAGCAGAGAGCCCAACACAGGGCTCAATCCCAGGACCCCAAGATCATGACCTGAGCTGAAGGCAGAGCCTTAATCCATTGAGCCTGAGCCACCCAGGCACCCCCGTAACATCTTCATTTTAACATAATCACTTCTGTAAATATCATTTCCAAATACGGTCACATTCTGATGTACTAAAAATTAGGACCAAAGCACAAATGTTTGGATACTGTGGCAGGTGATGAGGCAGAGGGGAGGTAGGACATTGGGGGATAGGGAGGTGGGAGTGTGGGGAGTGCATGGTGAGAGGTCAGGATACAGTTCAGCTCATAGCATAGGCCAGACTTTGGGCACTGCTACAGGCTGACTCATTATTTGCGGCTTTAAGATAGAATAGGCTTTAAGATGGTGAGGACTTGCCCTCTGTTTTATAGATAAGAGAAGCCTAGGGACTAACACCTTTTCAAAGTAGAGTGATGGTCAGCACCACACCTTCCTGTCACCATCTAGGATGGTTGGAGCATTCCTTATTTATCCACAGAGCAGGACACTCCACTAGGTGCTCAGTTGGTAGAGGTCAAGTGAATGAGTTCATCCAGTGATATGTTCCCTATACTGCTCATCTTCATATCATCAGAAGAGGTTATTTTCATATTGTGAGGGGGATAATGAGATGACAATTCTAGAAATGCAAAGTCTCTTTCTGAGCAACAGTTCAGATAAGCTTGGTAACAGGAAGAGACAGTTTTTCCCTGGAGCTGTTTCATTTCTTGGAGATATTTTCTTCCATAAAAGTAGACAGAAAACTTCCTTTGACCAGAATCACCAAGAGAGGGGTGATTCTGCTCTAATCCTCTACTTTCTCAGGACATGTTCCCCATCTTATGTCATTGGCTTGATGAGCAATGTCTAAGTGTATTTCTAACTAGATAATAGCATGGATGGCTATGTCCACGGCCAGGATAAGATTCTTAAACCTATTCTGTGTGTCACTGAGGCAGGCAAAAGTATCTGTAGCTTTGCTCCTGAAGGCACCTACTATGTGAAGAAAAACTGTGCCTATTACTCACTGCTACCAATCATGTGGCAGTGAGGCCTAGAGATAAGGATGGTTTGAGGGAGACAGCTCAAAGCAGTCTACTTCCTGAGCTTACACTTGCCAGTGGCAAACTTATTATTCTTACCAGTATAATTCAGAAGACAGGATTTCTAGAATCTGCAGTTTATGTCTTCCCATCTCTGTCCCACAGAACTTCCTTGGGAACATGGAGACTAAGCAGACTTGGCCCCTGGCCTGGCGACTACACCCCCCATCCTGTGACATGCAACACAGTGGCCCTGGGGTTTTAAAGAAGCTATGTAGACCCACCGTGTGGCAGGGTGTGCCTCTGTAGCCTTTTCATGTGCAGTTTTAAAAGTCAGCAGCTGCAGTAATTCGCTATAAACTTCCCATACGGCTTTTGAACCTAACAAATAGACTGTGATTTTACAAGAGCAGGGCTATGTCCTCTCTAAAGGTCACCTACCACAGGAAGGTAGTGAATTTTTCTTTTTTCTTTTTTTTTTAAAGATTTTATTTATTTTTTAGAGAGAGAGAGAGAGAGTGAGCACAGGCAGACAGAGTGGCAGTCAGAGGCAGAGGGAGAAGCAGGCTCCCTGCCAAGCAAGGAGCCTGATGTGGGACTCGATCCCAGGACGCTGGGATCACGACCTGAGTCGAAGGCAGCTGCTTAACCAACTGAGCCACCCAGGCGTCCCGGTAGTGAATTTTTCTAACAAGTTCATGTGACCTTGCTGCTTTGAGACAGCTGAGGAGGGAGCGAAGTGAGGGTTTTCTAATGGGACTTAACCCCTTCTCCATCCCTGTAACCCAGGCCCCAGTGTTTATACCAGTGCCCTGCACACACACATTCCTCTTTCTCCTGTGTGGTCTCACCTCTTGGAGGTTTGAGGCCTCTTGGACACGTGAGCAGCTTCCTCACCTTGGTGCCACCATCTGGTCTCTCTAACCCGGTGGTTGTCCACCGAGGGTGATTTTTCCTGTCTTCCTCAGAAGATGTTTGGTAATGTCTGGAGGCTTTGTGATTGTCACACCCGCTGCTTGCATCCAACAGGCAGCGGTCAGGGATGCTGCTGAACACCTTGCACAGGCCAGCTGCACTACAGCAAAGACTCATCTAGCCCAACATGCTACAGTGCTAAGGTTGAGAAATGATGCTGTGAGCAATGACAGCCTCGTTACCCTGTCCACAGTTTGTGGTCTGAACTTCCTCATGCTGCCCACTTCTGCTGTTTTAGAGACGAGCCCCTGCATCCCTCCCCACCTTATAAGCCCTTTCTTCCCTCCCAGGGCTCCACTGCTCTGTACCCACCCCTCTTTCTCTTATATCCTTCATTGTTTCTTCTATAATTCCTTCTTTCCTCTGTCATAAATAGGGAGCAGATTTTCCTAACTTAGTAGGAATCCACAAAAAAACAAAAGATAGTAAATGGTGGATGATTCAAAAACTCTTCTCTAAGACCTTTGAAATACACCATCTTTCTTTTTTATTGGAAAATTTCTCCTAGGAGTAGAAACACCTTCTTCTCTCTGTTCTTCCCTGCTCCCCTCCCCATTTTTTTATTCTGGATTCTGTCTGGATTACCTCTGTCCCTTATAAGGCCTTAGCTTAGACTTCAGGCTTCACTGGATTCAACCTTGTTGATGACTCACTTTTTCATAAAGCTCTTTTCTTCCTTGTTTGTCGTGCACACATTTATCTCCATCTGAAGCTGCTCTGCTGTCTCTCTTTAATAATTGTTAATGGATGGTACAGTGACAAAATTCAGAATTTTTTCAACGGAATTTTCTTGCCACATGGTGTCGATAACAACTCTTGGCATCTGATGTGTGAATAGTGAATTGGCAACAGGTTTTGGGTAGCATTAGAAATCTCTTTCAGCAACATCTTTTATGAATCACAAAATGCTGTCTCTGCCTTTGAGTGTCCCTTTCTACAGCAAAATGGAGAAGTGAAAACTTACCATGGTCATGTCTCCATCTTTAACAGCCATGGGACTTCTTCCCATGTGAGTGGCTCCTATTATCCTACCCCTCTGAGATTTCTTTTGTTAATATGACTTCAGTTTTTACTTTTATTTGGATGAATCCTGTATCCAAACACCCAACTGTATTTTCTCTTAGAATAATAGAAGACTCCTGTATTTTTCTCTGACCTTCTTGAAATTGTCTGCCCTAACAAAACTTTTGCTGTGATGTTTGGATTTTTGCTGGCCTCTGCAGCAGGAGTGGCCAGACTGGTCTACCCATTGGATGGGTCCCTGCTGAGGTATGACTGGCCCCTTTAGTTTTTTGAAGTGTTCTTTCAACACTCATGGTCTTGGAGCCATCGTGGGTTTCCTGCCTACAGAGGCATCTTCCATCTTTCCCTGAACCTTTGCCATTCTATGGTTTCTCTCAGAATGTCAGCATCTCCTCATGGGGAACCAAGGATTTCTTGGGCCCCCTCACTTCCCACACAGGGTGTGGTGTGCTGAAATGCTCTTGCATCATTTTTCCTCCTGCTGCCTTCCCCAGCACTATTACTTCTGTGTTATCTCCATATTGGTGCCAAATTGTAGGTTAAGGTTCCTCTAGGGGCTTATAGGTGAGTCTTCACTGTGACTAGGAAGTCAAGCCAGTATTCCCAATGTCAATCATCTACTATTTCTTAAGTTTTCCCCCACCTTCCATTCCTAAATTCACTCTCTCCTTTTCTCCACTGTTCCTCAGATCAAGCCAAACCAAACCAAACCAAACTAAACTAGGCTTCAGGGGCTTTCTTTCTGTGCGGCTGTGCCTTTCCTGACATGGCGTAAGTGTAAGAACCTCCACAGCCACTGGGGAGTTTGGGTTGGTCCAGGCTATCCTTGCCTTTGGTAATCAAACCCTCCTTTTTCTGAATGCTTGTAATGCTTTGAGTCTGTAATACTCAAAGATGGTGCTTTGTTGTATTGTTAGTTATATTTTGTCCCATGTCCTCCTCCACAGCTTGCTGCAAGACTTGCAAGGTCTCTACACCTTTATGATAGTATGGTAAGGTATTTGACCTTTGTCACCAGTTTCTGACACAGAGTCCCTAAAGCCCTTGAAATTCCCTAAGTGATAAGAGTGATGGGAACATCTTTTGTTCTGGAGCTGTAGATTGAGTTAGTCACCAGTGGCCGATGATTGAATCAATCATGCCTACCTAAGGAAAGCTTTTCAAAAACCCCTAACAGATGAGATTTGGGGAGCTTTACAGTTGGTCAGCACATTAACATGTGGGAGGACGGCACACATGAAGAGGGCATGGAAGCTCTGTGCACGCTCCTCCATGCCTTGCCCCATAAATATCTTCCACCTGGCTCTTCCTGAGTTGTACCCTTTATAAAAAACTGGTAAATGTAAGCATAGTATGTTCCTGAGTTCTGTAAAGCATAGTAGCAAATTACTGAACCTGAGGGAAAAAGTTGTGGAAAATCCCAATTTATAACTGTTTGGTCTGAAATATGGAACTCCTGGGATGCATGGCTGGTGCAAGACTAGTGTTTTGGGACTAGTCTGCTGGGACTAAGCCCTTAACATGTGGGGTCTGTGCTAGCTCTGGGTAGTTAGTGTCAGGATTTAATTGAATTGTTGGATACCCAGTTGGTGTCTGGAAAATCAGAGAACTGGTTGCTGTGAGGGAAAAAGAAAACCCTCTTGTTCAATGTCAGGAGTGTAAAAATGAGTAAAAGCAGATCATTGTCACATGTTTCTTTGCATTCCTAAGGCTTAGCAGTATACCTTGTATCTCCATAATTTTGACAGATTCTCTACTACTGTGTTAGAAAATGCTTTGGACCAGTGGGGGCAAGTGGTCAAAATTATAATTCATTTTGAGTTGAAACTCAAGAAAAAAATCAGAAACTACTAGCCAAATTCTCTTATGGAGTTCTTTCCTCCTCTTTTAATGGAGGTTGTTACATTTCATTTAAGTCCAGGTGCTTAATTATCTTCATTCCTCAATAAATGGAGGTCATGATATTTTCAGGTTCATTTGGCTCATGTGGTAATGATGAGTGAGATATTGAATCTCCATTTTCAAGTTCACAAGTATCCTGTGAATGTGGGTTAGAAGGAGTGAATATGGGGGCGCCTGGGTGGCTCAGTGGGTTAAGCCTCTGCCTTCAGCTCAGGTTATGACCTCAGGGTCCTGGGATCGAGCCCTGCATTGGGCTCTCTGCTCAAAAGAGAGCCTGCTTCTCCCTCTCTCTCTGCCTGCCTCTCTGCTTATTTGTGATCTCTTTCTGTCAAATAAATAAATAAAATCTTAAAAAAAAAAAAAAGAAGGAGTGAATATGGGGAATATGGGGAGGTAGGAGATATCCTAATAAAGTATAAGTAATGAACCCAAACCATGATTTTGAGTGAAATTATATCTGATATGGTAAGTTACAAACACATTGTTTGAAGATTATTATTGCCTTAGCTTATAATAAGGCTGTTTTTAAAAGCTGTTGGGTGATGAGGCATTCCCTCCAGAGATAAAATTTAACCCCCAGACTGCATCTCAGTAAAGACACCCCCCTCCACATTTGATTTGTGTCTAGTGAACTAGCAGTAAGCTGGATGTCACTTGAGACCTCGTCCATGGGAACTACCTGAGCTGTTGATTGTTTACTTCTGCCCTACGTCTAATATTTAGATATTTTCCTCTGATTTTCCAAAGAGGAAATGTGGAGATACACAGCCCCATCTGTTTACTGAGATCTATAAAATGAATATTCTCTCTTTTCTTGTCCTCATATCTGCCATCCAGGTACTATGTTCCTGTGAGGTCGTCCCAGCTACCTCACCGAGAATTCCAGGTATAGAAGGAAGACAGATAAAGGTAACTCGATTTGGTGTAAGTAATTGCATTTCACTTTCTCCTCTGAGTCCCTCTCAATCAGTTGGATCCAAATGGAATATAAACCCTTTGAATTCATTAGAAATTCCACGTGGTGGCCATCTGTTACAAATGGTGTGATCGGCTTCCTCAGTGGTATCCGTAGTACTGTGGTCTCCTGAACAGCAGCTTCAGTATCATCACCCAAGAACTTGGTAGGAATTCACAATCTCTGGCCCCATTTCAGACCTACTGAATCATAAACTTCTGGCCAGGTGTGTTCTAACAAACTCTCTGGTGATTCCAATGCGCACTAAGATTTAAGGGCTGCTGTAGTACCACTCTGCTTCTCACAGTGTCTTGGGCAGAAACATTAGATCCCCAGAGGACTTGTGAAAATGCTGAATCTTGGACCCCAGCTCTGACCAACTGAAGCAGGTTCTGCATTTTTTACAAAGTATCCAGAATATTTGTATGTACAGGGAAGTTTGAGAAGCCATGCCTTGCATTTGGTTCAACGCAGGCTGTGCATTAGAATCACCAAAAAAAAAAAAAAAAAAAAAGCCCCAGAGATTTAAATTGACTTGCTATGAGATGTAGCCTGGGTGTTTGGGTGTTTGGATTCTTAAAGCTCCCCCGCGCCATAGTTCTCATCTGCAGCAAAGTATGAGAACCATGGCCTTATGTCATGCTAGAGACTGGGAAACTAAATATTCTATTTCTCCAAGTATTTTATGTTTTCAGATGACCTAACTTCTGCCAAGTAATTCATATCTGGGCATGATTCAAAAGGCATTTATGAAGTAGTCTGACTCTGTGTTGCTATGCAGTTATGGTTTTCCTGTGGAAGCAGTTAATGGTCCCCACTGTTCACCCCTGGTTTCCCAGACATGAGGAGGTAGGGGATCCATTTTACTGGCATTGAGCTGAGTGGAGATGCAGTAGATCTAGAGCCTGCAGTGGGAACAGAAGCTCTGTGATTTCCTTAGGCATCTGGTGAAGATGGGGAATAGTTGTCTTGCTGACCAGCTTTTTCAGTGTTATTCTACAAATCATCTAAGCAAAGGTCAGCTTAGAGCCCTTCTGCCCATTCTGTAAGCATTTAATTCCTTTCAAATCCTTTGCCACTTAAAACAGCTTGAGTGGTTTCATTATCTGCTAGTGAATTCTCACTGATCCATCTCTGTAAGGTCAGAATTCGTCATTGATGGTGCCTGAATTGAGCTATGTTTTGTGTAATATGAGCCCTCTTCTTTCCATTTAAAAATTGGATTTTTCTCCATCAGAAACAAAAATTAGTCATAAGAAAACTACCGTGGGGTCCAAGCTTATGATCCTCATTAGGAACAGCTCTCTTTCTAAATGTTATCCCCACCCTTCCCACAGTATGCATCCCTCCCAGGCTTGAGTGTTCAAGTCATATTTGTGATAAATATACAGTCTTGTGTACTGACACTTGCCCCATCTAAGTCTGAAAAGTCCTTCCCATTCGGAAAGGCAAGAGTGATTCCTTTACTGATGGCTAAGAAATATGAAATGTTTTTTTCCACTTATTTCAGGAGTCAAAAGCAAATATGAGTCTTATCCTATAAAATCATGCATCTGCTTTATATCTACCAAAGAAAGAGAACCAAGTTTAGTAGGCAACACAATTTATTTTCAAATGATATTTGTGATGACTACATTTTTTTATATTAGGCATTTCTGATTTTTCAAGAGTATTTTCTACACACAAAGGGTTATAATTTCTTTTGGTGTCAGAAACTGATGGTCCAGCCAAGAGACAGATGGGAAGATAGAAAGCAGGAGAAGGGGAGAATGTGGGAGAGGAAATGCCCAGCACGACCAAAGTAGTCACAGATTCCCTGCATGTATAAGATAGAAGTTGCCTATAGGCCTCCACCCTGCATCTTAAATATAATTTAGAATTTTCCAAGTGTTCTTAGATATTTCCTTCTAGATTGGTGTTTGGAAGTTATTAAACTATTTCCCAAAAGCTGTTTAGATAGAATCTCCTACGTAGGGATGAATGACCATTCTTTATGGAATTTTCATACAGTGACTTTCATTCTAAAGAAGCAGAGTAACTAGGGTCAGTGGGCCATCCATAATAAGACCATCTCAAGTGGTTTTTTTAAGATTATCTCATTGCCTTTGCCAAACTGGGCTCTGGGTACCAGAGTAAGTGGGTCATGACAGTTTCCTACTCGGGCTCCCCAAATAAGGGACGTCCTTCCCCATTACATTTGATCTTTCTTGACAATCTTCTCAAAGAATAGCCCCCAGAATATATCAGCTTCACTCCCAGATGGTGCTGAGATATTGCAGTTAGACTGGCATTTACAAAGGAGATGGGAGGAGAGACCTGGCAGCCTAAAGTGGACTGAGACAAATATGATCTTTGTGAAACCAGGTTTTGCAGATATGTAATTATCTCCATCTACAGTGAGTCGAATCTAAATCCCACATGGAGGTTGACATACTTAGAGACACAAGCTTTATTTACACTCTCCTTCTTCTTTAGTGTGTGTTTGTGTTTAATTTCTTGTTGGTTTTATGCATTTTGGTTTCACTGGTTGTGGAGGTTTGTGGCTTGCCTTTTAACTTTGCAAAAGTTTAGTACAAAGGAAATTTAGAACACCAAAACATTTTCCAAACAATTTCAAAATGCACTATGTCCCCAACTAATTTGATTTGTAGAGAAGAAAGAACAAAGTCTTGTTAACCGAGAGCTCTAAAATATAATTACTCACACGTGCAAACATGTTTAAGCTTGGGTTCTCAATGAATGCTTATCATGCAGTACTTTCTTGCTCTGACTGTTGCCCATTAAAAACCTCCTGTGCCATATGCAGGTGTGATTATACAGCCAACTGCCAATTCTCACTGGCTCAAGGATCCTTTTAAAAATGTCCAGATGGATATGAATGTTGAATTTGGCAGTTAAATTATAGAGCCCAATATATCTCTTCTAAGTACTAAGGCACTGAAGCAAAGTATTGATGTTTTCCTCCACCCCTAACTAGATTTCAAAAGAACAGTTTGGCTTTTCAGCTGGGAATCATATTTCCTCATTCTTCTGAATCTCAGGATAAACTTCGTTAGGACTTTTATCACTTTCTTCAGTCCACGTATCTTACAAACAACATCAAAAGCTTTTTTTTTTTGTAAGCTACAAGTCAGTCAGAAATTGGTTTTTGAGGTGACTTGGTGTATTTAAACAAGTGCACAGTGGAGGGGAAATAAAGCAATGGCATTATAGCGCTCCCCAGAGCCTTCCATCTTCCCTTCAGAAGAACGGTTTATAGGAAAAGGATATGAGGGACAGAAAGGCATCTCCTTGATTCTTGAGGATATGAATCACAAACAAACATCTGCCATCTCCAAGAGAACAAGGCTCAATGGCAGTTTGTTATCAGCACTTCTGTGGGAAAGCACCAAAAAGATCACTGTCACTATTTCTCCTTGCCCAGGTGGGAAGTCCTCAGTAGCAGTCAGGAAACTCCAGGTGACTGGCCACTTTTTCAGATAACCTGTGTGGCTGATACAATAGGCTTGCCTTATCTAACGTGCTTTGCAG
>RCUC01127316.1:0-48666 GCA_003697995.1 Taxidea taxus jeffersonii | reverse complement strand
AGATGAGCAAGAACCTCCTGACAATAGAATCTCTGGATTCCAGAAGATTCTCCCCTCATCTCCTCTCCTGGCACTGCTCAGGTTCAACTGCAAGCTCCACTTTGTCCCTTCTCTCTGCTCTTTATCAGAAGCTGCCCTCCTTATCGGAAGCTGCCCTTGGTCACTCTCAGCTTCCTCCTCCATGAGGCAGAACTGGCTCTTGCTAGGAGAAACCAAGAGAAGACTGGTTGTAGAACCCAGATTCAAAGGAAGGGTTCAGAAAAGATGTTCCACATCAGTAATCGTTAGGGAACTGCAAATCAAAACCACAATGAGGTAATACTTTGTACCCATTAAGATGACTATGACTCCTGGAAAAAAAAAAAAAAAAGGAAGGAAGGGAGGGAGGGAGGTTGGTGAGGATATAGAGAAACAGAAACCCTTGTTGGTGAGAATGTAAAATGGTGCAGCTGTTGTGGTACAATGGTACAATGGCTCCTCAAAAAATTAAAAATAGAACTACCCTATGGTTCCTCAATTATACACCTTGGGATACACCCAAAAGAATTAAGGGCAAGGTCTCAAAGTGATATTTGCACATCCATGATCACTGTGGCATTATTTACATTAACCAAAAGGTGAAAGCCACCCAAGCATCCACTGACACATGGCTGGATAAAGAAAATGTGGCATAAGCATACAATGGAATATGATTCAGCCTTAGAAAGGAACGAAATTCCGACACCTGCTACAACATGGATGAGCTCTGAAGACATCATGCTAAGTGAAATAAGCCAGACACAAAAGGACAACTAGGGTCTTACTCCGCTCACAGGAGTTACCCAGAATAGTTGAATTGGCGGCGCCACCAAGTAGAAGGGTAGTTGACAGGGTCTGGGGGAAGAGGGGAATGAAGACTTAGTGTTTAATGGGTACAGAGCCTCCTTGAGGAGGACGACAGACGAGGTTCTGCAGAGGGAGAGCGGTGACAGCTGCACAGCAATACGGATGTCCTTAAAGGCCCCGAACTGTGCGCTTTTTAAAAGGGGGTAAGAAAAAGACCTAGGAGAAGGATTGGGTTTGGGGTCCAATCGGATGGAAACACGGAACACACAAGGGCTGGATTTACCCCGTGGAGTGCTGGAGTGAGGGCCCCCACTTTGTAGGGGGAGAAGGCTGGAGGGGGCCCGCGGAGCTCCTGCCACCGGGCGTCCAGAAGGAAAACTGAAGCCGGGAAGTGCTTTCTTCGCCCTGGTGGGATCTGGCCCAGGCAACTGCTGCGGCATCCCCGATTTCAGTGGGCTCAGTCCAGAAGGCGGGGAAAGAGGGAGGCCCCCAGGGGCCACTTCGAACTTACAGGCTTGTCTTAATCGCCACACCCTCCACGAAGCCCCTTTTGATGTTCCCTAAACCGTGCGTTATCAGCGGAGGCCATATTCCCTCAAAGCGGGCAGAAGTTGGTTCTTAGGAGCGGGGAAAAAAAAATCTTACCTTTTTTTTTTTTAAGGAGCAAGCACAGATAAACGCTCGGCAAATTCGGATACACGGTGTATCTGTGGAATTAAAATTTAACAGTGGGGGAGGGAGTACTGAGGAGGGCAGGGAGCCGCGGTCGGGGGTGGGCGGGGGGGACACACAGCCCGAAAGTTTGGGGCCTAACACACGCTCCGAGCCCCCTGTTCCAAGGCCGAACAGCACTAGGCTCTTCTCGCCCAGGCTTGACCGTGACCCCTTTCCCCACCTCTTCCCCGCGGACCCCGGGCGGCCTCTCGGGGTCGCGCTCACCCGGCGGTGCCCCCATGCGGCCAGCGCACACACGCACTGTGCGCCCTCCCGCGCCCCCACGGGCCGGCGCGGAGAGGCGCTCGGCTCGCACCCCAGCTGGGGCGGGCTCCCGAGCCCCGGCCGGCCGCGGGGGCGCGCCTCATCCCTATAGGGGTGCCGGCCACTCCAGCCGCCCGCCCTCCCTCCCGCCCTCTCTCTCCGCGCGGCCGCGAGCTCGGCCTCTCCCCTCCGGCCCCCGCGCCGGGGCCGCCCGCAGCCTCCGCCCCTCCCGCGGTCGCCTCCGCGCGCTCCTCCGCCCGGCTGGCGCGGCGACGCCCTGGGCGGCGAGAGCCTCCGCGGCCGCGGAAATCTGTACACATCACGCGGCAGGTTTCGCAGCGGAGTCTCTGTGGCGCAATCGGTTAGCGCGTTCGGCTGTTAACCGAAAGGTTGGTGGTTCGAGCCCACCCAGGGACGGAAGCGCTCGTTTTCCTGAGACGGATTCATTTTAAAACAGCAACCGGGAGATTTTTAATCCAACAGGAGTACGACGCTCCTGTACCTCTGGGACGGAGAAAGACCGTGTTCTCTCAGTATTTGTCGCCCAGCGGGGTTGGATCTAAGAGCGACTCGGCATCTGGACTGGCAGCCCGGGGCTTGGCAATTCGATTCCACTGTTATGTCCACGCGAAATTTGCACACATTCTTCGGGAAACCTGCCCAAGGATTTGCTTCAGCAGCCCTCATTGTAATGGAGGAGGGGGGGGTGGAATGCCCCTTGACAAGTGAGTGAATAAATGCCACTGGTTTCTTCTCAGAAAACCTGATACCACCAGAAAGGAAATGTCCTTATTCGATATTGCCTTATCTACTGGCAAACGGATCTGAGGAGCTGTTCCGTGAAAATGTGCAAGAGGAGTCACCTAAAAGTGTGTGAAGACATAATCACCCTATGTCACTGCTAAATGAAGCTCTGCTACAGCTTTTGGACAGTAGACTTGAACTAGATGAAGGTGTTCATGTTTCCCTGAAATTAAACCCGGGCAGAAATTGTTTTTATAGGTTCCTGTTAAAAGGTTTTGAATGATGTATTTTCAACTCTGGTCCCACAGAAGACACAGATATTTTTCAGGCAGATGGTTCATATGAGACTTCTAATAAAGATAGAGAACCACACAATCAATGGCAACGTGATGATAAAATTCATTTCTGCCAAGATTGAGGTTATAGGGCAGGTGCTTTGCCTCTGGGATGTAAATTCATGGATAGATTTTAGAGACCTGGAAGAAGAAATAGTTAAACTGCCTCACTCGGCTGTCCTTTAGGGAATGCCTTGGCAAATGCTGGCTGATAATTATTTATCAGATAATTGTTGATAGTAAAAATATTCTGTTGTTGGGCCACCCGGGTGGCTTAGTGGGTTAGGCCTCTGCCTTCGGCTCCGGTCATGGTGTTAGAGTCCTGGGATTGAGCCCTGCTTTGGGCTCTCTCCTTAGCAGGGAGCCGCTTCCCCTTCTTGCTCTGCCTACTTGTGATCTCTCTCTCTGCCAAATAAATAAACAAAATCTTAAAAAAAAAATTCCTGTTTAGTTAGGAGCCCTAAAAAGAGAGTCACAGCGTTGCACTTGTAGAATTTCAGACAAAGTAAGGAATAATCCTCCCAAAATGTTGTTGGGTAGGGGTCTCTCTGATGCTCAAAATTCCAAGCTCTCCACTCATACTTCAGAATAGCCTACAGCGGAAACGAAGAAATTAGGTCATACGATCATTTATATACTGTTCAAATCTAGTCTAACATTTCAAGATGAGGAACGCATAATATTCTCTAGTACTTAAATTATGGGGACTTAGAAAGCACAACCTTCCACTTTAAGCTGAGTCTATTTATACTAGGTTGTAAGCTCCTTGGGGGAAGAGACCATTTTCTGTTTTTAGTGATCATTTTAGGTCCTAAAGTATTTCCTTCAAGATACAGTTCAAGTTCTCGAGCTTAGCACACAGGGGCTTTCCCCTACCATGTTCCTGCATGAAACCCTCTAGTGGCTATATGCATTTACCAAAAGCTTCAATGCTCCCGCTTCATGCTGGCTTGTACCACCCCCCATCCACCCCAGATGTCTTTTCCTTTGCCCGATGTGCCTGCCCCCACCTCCTCTGTATTACCTGGGTAACATCTGCGAGGAGTTACCTTCTCAGGGAAACCTCCCCTGAGGCTGCGTCTTTCTGATTTAGGCGCCCCCTCCTCTATTCATTCATCACATGACCCTGAAACTAGGGAGTTCCTTGTCACCTATGCTAGCATATGAGCTCCCTGAGTGCAGTGACTAGGTCTTTATTTACGTTGTTCGCTCATCTGGCGCACGTCTATCACATAGCACATTCTGAGGACCAAAGCATCCCCTGCCTTCTCCGAGTATGTTATTAACAGAGATGGACAGTTAGATAAAAATGCATATGATGAAATGTCAGCATGAGGGCCACAGAAGAATGTTCCCGGGCAGTAAAGGAGGAAGTCAACATCGGCTGGATTGTGTCTTCACAGAGGATCTGAAACAACGCTGGAAGATCTGGACAGGCCAGAAGGCAAGGGAGGGCTATTTAAAGCTGGCAAAATTTGGAGGCAAGAGGGGGTAGGTAGGAGATGAGCATAACCAGAATATAGAACAAATGTACTTAGAGTGCACTGAAAATGTTCTTAGCTTGTGGAAGGGCCATGAAGAACAAGGCAGGAAGCTAGACTTCACCCTATAAAGCAAGGGAGTAACTGTTAAACGTTTCTGTTTCAGGACATAAGAAATTTATTTTAGATGGTTGGTCTGGCAACAGAATAGGGGAAATAAGAGATCAGAGAACAGTTATGAGTCAATTACATTGCAGAGGAGAGGCAATGAGGTGGGTCTAGAAAAGAAGGATATAATTCCAGCAAAGACTGGATAAGACTTAGGGACTGAAACAGGAGGGACGTGGGGAGGGTAATGTTTATATTTAGAGCCTCAATACCCCAGGAAATGGTGATAGTGATTTTGTTTGATACTGGTCTTAAAGAAATCTTGAAATTAGAGAAATAATAAATTCCCCATATTTTTTAACTTACTTACTTACTTGTGGCTGGTTCTCCACCATGGAATTCATCTAAAACCTAATCCCAGAATCAATCATCATTTTTTTAAGCTTAATTTCATTTTAAGTTAAATTTCATTTATTTAAGGTAAAGTTCCCAAGAGAATACTCTAGGGGTCCACGAAGCCCTGTAAAAACCTGAATGAGAAGCTAAGTACCCTCTCCCCAGAATGTACACATTCACAGAAAAAATTTTATTTGCAGTATCTGAGGGAGTCACAGAGTCTGAAACAGATTTCTGCTGCACTCTCTGCCCCCGGCCTGATTTGGAAGGCCTGGCTTTGTATTGTATTTATTCTATGTGTATTCTAATTACTGGTAAAGGTTATAAAGAGTGTCAAATCCAGAGTGTTTAGGTATGGAAAATTACTAAACTGAAGATTTTAAGGTAATACAAAGAACTAGAATAGTCTAACACTATTGACAAGCCACAAAGAAACCAATTTTTTTTTTTTTTACTGAGCAATTAAGTAGATATGCAAAATTAATAATAAATGACTTGAGACAACAAAAGCTGCTTTGGAGTTTTAACACTTAATACCTTATTAATCTGGAATGACTGGGTGTGAAGGGCTTTACTATATTGATCGTTTGGGGTTGAATCTATAGGGATTTACAGCAGCAACAGCAGATTTTAATTTGTGCTTCTTTCCTTGTGACTTATTTTAATGACACCCAGCAAACTGTCATATTTTATTACCGCCCCCCAGGAATTGAGCCATTTTTCACTGCTTTTTTTTTTTTTTTTTTTTAGTAAAAACAAAACAACAGAAATTATGGTCAAAGAGGACTCAAACTGGTTATTCCCAAGCAAAGATAAAGTGACAAAGTAAATCAAATATACACTTTAAGGAGATCCTCAACTACCTTAGTAATAAACTGAGTAGATTATGATAGATTACCATATGTATGCATGAGCATAGTGGTATTTATTTATACTTAATTGTACAGCATATTCACTTGTACTAGAGTATAGGCTAGTCTGATCATTGGAGTTCACTCGAATAAATAAATACGACAGAGATGAAAATCTACAAGGGACAGGACTCAACATGAAACTAAGTTTGAAATACAGAATTTCTCCACTAATTACCAAGCACGGAGAGTCTTCACATGGCCAGTGGGGCTACCAGTTTACAATTGCCATCCTGCTGAATTGGCCTGGTTTACATTGTTTTAGGGCTGCGGTGGAGGGGCATCAAATATCTGGTGTGTTGTTGAGACACTTGAACCTCCTTTATTACATTTAGATCATCTCTGCCTCCAGCCCTGGTGGGAAGGCTGTCATAGAAGGCTGTTAAGGAGGGTGCTTTACTGAACTATTAAGTGTCTGCAATAACCAAACAGAAAATGACGTTTCATTCTGAGGTCTGAAGTATTTCATAGGAGTTCCTTTTCTCTCGATGACTTCTTCCTGCTGTGGGTGCATTGAAACTCCTGATTACTGTATTTAAAACTTCTCCAGTACCAGATTTACGGTCCCGTTAGCACTTCTGCTGTGTTGCGGAAGTTAGTAAGCTCCTTCTCATGGATCTGTTTTAATTAGAAGTATTCTGGTGTGCCCTTCAGCCCCCCTTGCCTCTTCTGTGGCTTCCTGAGGGAACACTGGTTGGGGAGAAGGCTGTGGAGCTGCTGGTGCTCAAAAGCGAAAGAGAGTCGGAAAGGTATTCACAGAGAAGCTCGCTTGAACAGGCCCATGTCAGAGCCAGACAATGATGAGTGGCTCTTTATGGGCACCTACAGGAGCTGTCACTTTAAGAAAGTCGAAAACTTTAAGAATGAAGTCACTAATTGAACGTGACTTCTTTGGGATGTGTTCTCTCATCCACCAGGTGGATCCCGCCCTTCCTCTTCTGTCATAACACATACTGATCATTTTCTTAGCCCCCAGGCGCTGCGTTTGGAGAAGCCAGTCCATTTTGTGTTGTTTGCATTTGTGGTGCTGACAAAGCTCTAAGTTAACTGAACCTGTTGCAGCAATCATTTCACAGTATATGTAAGTCCAACCATGATGCTGCACACCTTAAGCTCATACAGTGATGCATGTCGGTTATGTCTCAACACAAATGGAAGCAAACAAAAACAGAAGCAAACTCTAATAAATATCTCCCACTTCTCACGGTGTTCCTGATTTGCACACTGCATTATCGCCATAATGCTAACTGGAAGAAAAAAAAACCCAGCTAAAATGTAATATACTTTCCTCCCGGCCTATTTTCTTCTGGAAAACTGGGATTTACACTATTTAATTGGCCTTCTGTAACTGAGCACCAAAATTTTTTCCCACATAGCCTCCATTTACTACAGGAATTGAACATTTGTTAAATTTAATGTGAAAGATAGGTGAAGGGTGTGTTGTGGATGGTTAAAAAACAGTAAGGTGATTCAGTGAATGGAGTTCAAACAAATTTATCTGTCGGGGGAGAAAAAGAAACAGTGCAACACATCAAAATACATTCCAAAAGAATTGAAGATTCATGACCAAAAAAAGGAAGAAAAGAAACATGGTTGCATCAGAAGATATACATATCAGTATATTTTGGGGGGTGGAAATGACCCTGCTAAATTATAATACCAAAAGGACTATAAAATAATGTAAATTTTCTGCTAAACCATTAAAAATGATGGTCAACTACAAACAAAAATTACAAAAATTACAACTACAAACAAAAACAAAAATTACAACTACAAACAAAAATTACAAAAATTACAACTACAAACAAAAATTTCTCACGTGGCAGAGAAAAGTTTAATCCCTTCATGCTTAAAGAGCAGATATAAATGATTAAGACTCCAATTCCACCACCACAGGACGGGAGGGAGGCCCACAGTGCTCCTCATGCTCCTTCACATACCTTTCTCAGTCTCCCTCTTCAAAAAACCCCCCTCTCAAGAGGAACGCTGCAGTTAGAACCCATGATCCTCCCAGTCTCCTCTCCCAGAGAGAACTTACCACAACCAGCAGTTTGTCTCGGTCACCTGGTGACTCCACGCTTCCTGGGACATTCAATTCTAGATCTCATTTCTCCCAACCTTCTGCTCCTATCCAGCACCTTAACCCACCTCCTCCCTCCACTGCTTGCCCCACTCTCTGGGCTCCTGTGTCCTCTGGGATGCATGGTCTGTTACTGACAGGCCTTCCCTGGTCCTCAACTTCCTGAACACTCTTTTCCCCTCCCTGTGCTAATGAACTGAAGGAACTAAAGAAACAGCTCCCTCGACAGCTCAAGTGGTGGCTGTCCTGTGTTCCTGGTTCCTTGTTGCTTTTCAACCACTGTTCCCCATTGTCGTTCTAACCCTCCAGTGCCTTAGAAACACAAACCATTCGATTGAACTACCCACTTGGCTCTTTTTGCTGCCATCACCCATTCTCATGGTATTCTGCCTTTTCGTAAGGATTTTAGCTCCTGGCTTACTGTGTATTTCTTTCCACCAGGACTCCTGCTGCCATTTAAATGATTTTGCCTTCCACAAAGACTACGCATACATCCTTCTGGCCTCTTGATTTCTTGTTATTTTGTTTTGTTTTTTAAAAAAGGTTTTATTTGTATTTATTTGACAGAGAGCAAGATGGAGAGGGAGAAGCGGGCTCTTTGCTTAGCAGAAAGCCCGGATATGGGGGCCCAATCCCAGGACTGAGCCGAAGGCAGACACTTAACTGAGCCACCCAGGCACTCCTGGGCTCTTGATTTCTTTATCTACTCACTTTTCATTAACTTCTTACCCAACCTTGGCCATGTACTTCCCTTGTTATACTTCAGGACTTGTCATCACTGTTCCCTATTTTCAAACCAGCTTACTTCCTCTACTAATCCCACTCTGGCATTCTTTGAATCCACTTCTAATCCACTGAGATCTGCCACCACTTTTTAAATGCTCATCGCCTGTCTTATGTCACTACATCCTTCCTTATACATCACTATCATCATTTTCCTTTCATAAAACCTTAATTCCTTTTCTCTTCTGTCCCATTTGCTTGGCAATACCTCTAACCTTGGATGAATCCCACTTCTCACCTACTCTTTGTCCTGAGCAGCAAATATGATTGGAGAAAAAAAATAAACAATTTTGACTTATCTCAGTTAAATATATGGCCACAGACCTCTGGTGGATTCTCAGCACAGGCTAGCAAGCTATGCTATGTCCCTGTCAATTAGCTCTCAAGACTGAAAATTCTAACCTCTCCTCAATTTTCAACTCCTTCTCCTCTCCTACTTCTCAGCTGGTAATCTTAATATGTCTCTGAGAACATTAAAATGTGACCTTTCTCACCTTCTAATCACATCTCCTAGTATCTGTATCCATATACTGTCTTCCCCAGTATTAACATCAATTAACTCTTCTAGGTCCTAAGGTCACACCTCCTCTTATATACTGGCACTCAGCCCTGCAGAAATTTACTCCTACAACTGTCCTTCCTCTCATCTACAACATTCATAGGAGATTCAGGTCCACACATACACACTATTATGACATTTCCCATCTTAAGCACATTAACAAAAACCTTGATCCCACACTCCCTCACCAGGAACCAGGTGAATGTTTCAAAGGGGTAGGTCTCTGTCTGCACTTTCTCACCATCCCTTTTCTCTTGTCTCAGCTCCACTGAACTGTCCTCACCAAGTTACCAAGCACTTTCCAATTACCAAAGCCAATGGTCAATTCAGTCCTCCCATTCTCAGCAGCATCTGACAAACTGATCATTGCCTCCTTAAAAAAAGCTTTCTTCCCTTGATTTCCAGGACACCACACTCATCTGTCCTTCCTCCCATGGTCCCTCTTGTTCCCCAGAGCTATTTTAACTCCCTAAATGACCCCATCCTTTATTGTGATATTAAATACAATTCATGCATTCACAATTCCTAAATGAGAACCTCTAGTGTGCACCTCTCCTCAGCCCCCAAGTTGCAGGTCCATCTGCCTATTAAATTGTCTCCACTTGGAAGTCTAATAGGATAGGAACCTTACATATCCAAAATTGAATAGAATGCTTTCCCTTACATTTTTTCCTTCCCAAGCCTGTCCCATCTCAGCAAATGGCATCACCCACCTACTCAGGCAACAAAACCTAAGATTCCTCTTTCTGCCTTCTATCCAACCCAACAACATATCCTGCTGGCTCTACTTTTGAAATGCAACCATAATCCAGCTACTTTAACACCTCCACAGGTGTCACCCTTAACTCTGGGGAGGCTGTAAGACTATTGCTTCATTCCCACTGGTTGTAGTCATTCTCCACACTTCAGTGATCCTTTCAAAACTCTGACTAGATCTTGTTACAGCCTTACCTGAAAACTTTCAGTGGCTTCCATTACTCTCAAGCATAGACGAGGTCTTCACCAAGGCCCACAAAATCATACGAAGGCTGGCTTCTGCCAACCTCCTTAATCTCATGTTCTTTCCCTATCTCACTCTGCTCAACCATACAAGCCTTTTCCCTATCCTCAATCTTACTAAGGACCCTCACTCTTCAGGACTTCTGTTCTTCCTGGAATTCCCTTCCTCCAGGCACATGGCCAACTCTTAACTTCACTTAAGTCCCTTCTCAGATGACACCCACCTCCAAGAAATTTCTGAAGGGCCTTCAGTCTCAGAGTTCTCTCCTCTGCTGTTTTCCTCCATAGTATTTAGTGCTGACATCATCTAGTCAATCCTCATTATTCAGATTCTTTATCTGTGATTTTGCCTACTTACTAAGATTTATTTGGAACCTTAAAAATCAACACTTATGGGGACACTTAGGTGGCACAGTTGGATTTCAGACTCTTGATCTTGGCTCAGGTCCCGGTCCCCACGTTGTGATCAGCCCCGTGTCGGGCTCCACCCTCAGCATGGAATCTTCTTGAGACTCTCTGCCTCTCACCCCCACTTCTCTCTCTCAAGTATCTTTATAAAAAATAATTAACACACTGCTTTTTGTGGTCATTATGGACACCCCCAGTCACCCAACTTGTAGAGTGCACCTTTTTGATTCAGCTCTTATACTGTAAATATATGTTCTTTTTATGGCATATCTAGTGCCACATTTTTTGCTTTCTTCTGCTTTTCGTTGATTTACTGTTTAAAATGGCCCCCAAGTATAGTGTTAAGTGCTGTCTGGTGTCTCTTACCACAAGAAAGTTGTGTTCATGTGTTAGATAAGCTTCATTTGGGCACGACTTATAGTGCTGTTAGCCTTATATCCAATGGGAATGAACCAACAGTATGTATTACATAAGGTATTTTTAAACAAACAAGGTTATGTGTTGATCGGCTGACAATAATGTTGTGACCAGAGGCTCACAGGAACCTAACCTTCTATTTCCCCTAGGAGCAATGGTTCAGTATTTCATGTTCATGGAATGCTCTTGGAAACTACAGAACAGAACCACCACAAATAAGAATCAACAGTATCTATGACCACTTAACATTATGTATTTCCTGGTTTAGAAGACAAGTTCCTCCAACAGGCAAGATTTTTTTTTTTACTGCTTGATCTCTGAGGTTTACAACACTGCTTGGTACTTGGCAGAAACCTACAAATACTTAAGTGCTTAATTAATACCAAGGATGAACAAGCAATTCTTCAGAGAAACTCAACTGGCCAATAAAGTTATAGAAAGATATAGCTTTATTAAATAAAGTTATATTTCAACTCACTAGTAATCATGAAAATGTAAATAAAAACAGCCAAGGTTTTTTTCACCCCCAATGCTATTTGTGGTGAGGGTTCACAAAAGCCAATCGTGCAATCATTGAAAGACTTTAAAATGCCTAGCTTGTGACACAGCAATTCTACTCCTGGAAAATAAGACCTGGGTCTGTGCAAAAACTTAATAGTTGCTGTGGCACAATTAATAAAATGGTACAAATCACCTCAAAATCTAAAGACCGGTGAAATAATGATAATCCATACAATATAATATAACATAGCTATCCAAAAGCTGTCAGAACCTTAAGATGGAAAAATGCTCATTAAACCTTAAAAAAGATCGTACAAATAGATACAACAGAATTTTTTAAAAGTCTACATGTATAAAAAAATGAAAAGGTCTGCAGTAGTTATTACCACTAAAATGTTAACATGGATGATCCAAAATCTTCCTATATTCCTGTATTTGCCCAGTTTCTCCTGACAGGAAACATGCAGTACTTAGGAATCAGAAAACAGGGGTTAACGGCGGTGGAGGATGTGTTGGGAGTAAACTGGACAAATTAATCATGAAGTGCTGAGTCCCTGGCAAAGTACGCCATCCCAAGACTGCCACCCTTCAAACCTTAGCAACCATTCCTACTAAGTCAAATCGCTACAGCAGTGTGCTGTTTAAGCATCCAAACTTTTAATGAAAACTGACAGGTGGAACACATGCTTCTAAGCACTGTGGTAACCACACTCCTCAATCCCAGCTGTACAATTTACTAAGCTCTGTGCTCTTTATCTGTTAAATGTGATAAAAAGGGTCTCACTCATAGAAATGCTGGGGTTTGAATTAGTGTTTCATACAAAACAGAACCCAACATATAGCAAGCCTAGTAAGCACCTGGTTATTATTTTCTCCCAAAACAGAACCTTTGGATGGTGTCCCACTTGCTTACAGAAATACATGTGCTGGGAGAAAGAGGGTCTTTGTGATAATATGAACTCTTTGCATATCAACACAAACATGGATTATTTTCCTGTTAGAGATCACTTATTAATCATGTAACATTACTTAAGAGTTCTAGTAACAAGGTTTCCTACTATCTTTTCTAAATAGAGAAGTTGTATTCTCTACGGGGGGGGGGGGTGGTACATTCCACAGCACTCAACTGGTTAACAAATAGGCTTAGGGTCTAAAATGATCACATAACCATTACCAAACAGTCACCCATTCTATATCCCACATACAATGACTTAAGTTTGTACAAACAAGTGTTTTTCTTGAACCAGTGTAACCTAAATTATAGAAATGTAATAAACCCAGCTATAAAAAATGACAGAAACTAGACACTAGTTTTCATGTTTAACATTCTGAAATCCTCCTTCTCCTACAATGCAAAATGAAGTGAACAAGGAAAACCAATTCTTGATTTTATTTTGTATAACAGATTACATGCTTTGTGAGTAGAAGCAAAGGTAAAACCTTCGGCAGCTTACATTTTATTCATGACAAGGCCAGTGTGTAAACACTATACTAACATATTAAGTTTTTCCAAGAGCAGTAATAAATACTAAACTAAAAAGAGCTAACATGCACTCAACAACTCTCAAAAAGATACTCATCAAAATGAGGTAAGTCTAATGTGTCATTTGCTAAGGAATTTAATGTTGAAGTGGAAAAAAACTCATCAAAAATATCAGTCTTCATGGAACTTTCCAAATTCAATGTCCTAATGCAGACATTATTTGTCAGTGAGTCTGGCTGAACTTCACACTGATTTTTCTTGGTGGGGCTACAGTAATTATGGTCCTGTCTCAGATGTGTGTTTTGGGGAGTATCATTTAATTCAGTAGAGATTGGTGCTGGGATGTAGTCATCTCCCATTTCTAAATACCTAAAGTCAGCCTCCCCATTTACCGAGTGCTCTGTTGAGACAACAGTTGTAGGAGACAATAGTTCTGCTAAAATTTCTTCATGACTTTGACTACTGTATGGAACTGTGCATCCAGATTTATTATCAGCAGTATCAATTTGATACTGTAGTTCTTTTAGCAAGTCTTCTATTGATTCACAATCGTTTGGAGACCCACAGTGGGACACATGTTCTAAATTTTCACTTGGAGGTGTTCCTTTTTTGGGGGAAGACATAAGAGCAGCCAATTTCTTCTTTTTGGCCTTGAGTTTTTTAAGAAGTTTTAGACGAAGTTTATGAATCTGACCCTCAACTGAGTCTCCATGGTTTGCTGAAGAAACACCATTTTCTTTCACGCAAGAATCATGACTACGGTGAGCTCCATAGGAGGTGTTTTCACATTTCTTCAAAGCATCTGTATCAGCAATAACATCAGCACATACACGAGAAGTCGTGCTACCAGACAATGGATGGCCTGGTAGAGGGTTACTAACTGTAGGTGGCTTATTTGCACACCTATTGGCTTTCTTGGATGCCCGGTTAGCCTTTTGGTTTATGCCTTTTGTTTTAAAGCCACCAAAATTACTTGCCCCCTTAACTGAAGGCTGCAAATCAGTTACAGTGTTTCTATTATGAGCGGAAACACAAGGTGGCATAAAAGAAGCACCCCTGCTTAGTAAGCCTTTAACCCAACTTCCTACAAATGGTTTCTTCTGAGTTTCTTTCGGTGATGGATTCTGTCCTGATTTCATTGTTATGGTTTGAGAAGATGCCACAGTTTCATTTTTTTTCCAATCAGATACCTGAGCTGTAACAGCTTGTTCTGGTTTTAACTTCTCAGTTTTGGGTGAAAGAAAGTGTTTTAATGGAGTATCCTTCTTTAGCACAACTGTACCCTCAACTTCTACTGGCTTTACTCCATTTATAGAGTCAGCAGCATGAACAGTATTCACAGGTTTAATAATTACAGTGTCTTCTGTATTCGGCTGTGCCAACTGCATGTTTGCACCTGCAACTGGAGATGGCAAGCTTAAATCCACGAATCTGTCTTGAGTAAGCTTTTCAACACATGGAGCTGATACTAAAGAAGCCATTAGTAACTCCTGTGATTGCAAAGTATCTGTTTTGCCAACTCCTACATTTTCTGCCACAGGTTCATTTTCTAAGAGGAAACGTTCAGAGTTAACCTGTATTTCTTCAAGTGTCAAAGATAAAATATTATTGTCAACCAAACTTTCTGGACCTGAAAGTAAATGATGCCCATGAGCTACAGCTACAGCATCACCCTGTGAGAGAGTGCTAGGTCCAACCGCCACACTGGTGGGGAGAGTCCTTGAGAACGGCTCAGCAGAGGCAGCATCGCCCACAGAACACCATGTTGAAGAGGCTGGCTTCTCATCACCGAAAGGAGGCTCATCATTAGTCTTTTTAAGCGGAGGGCAGCCAGATGCCTTATCTGTCATTGGGGATGTTTTTCTTTCCCAAATAACAATATGTACCTCTGAAGCAACAACTTCAAATTTCTCATGCCTTTCAGAACGTAGGCCCTTTAGGTCATCGCACTCCAGCCAACTTCCTGGGGATGAGGAAAGTTCAGTAAATGAGGTTAGACTTTCAAAACCCACCAGCCGAGGTTCGCTTTCTTCTGGCCATTTTATCTGCCATATCCCTGAATATCCACCAATGGAGAACACTTGAGAACAAGGCCTTATGCTTATGTCACCATTTTTCTCTGCCAAGGTTAAAGTCCTTATGTGGCTAATAAAAGTTATAGACTTACATCCAGGAATTTGAAAAACTGAGATAGTTTTTACTTCTTCCTAAAATACCCACAAAAATCAGGACAGAAGTCTATTTAACTTTTGTTACTTAGAATACAGTATTATCGCCCAATTTATCCAACATCAGAAAATGGATTAAATTTTTCCATATATATGAATTTTCAAGATAAATGAAGCCTGTTACCCTCAAGTACCCACATTTGTTTCAATTCTTATTTTAATTCAATTATTCTTTTCTCTTTTTTTGGTTAAAAGAAAGCTTAGAAGTTTTTAGGTGTTTATTTTATTTCTGAGCTTCTATTTTCTCATTTGTCAATTGAATATGAAGTGATAGATTACAAAGGAAGAGGTTAACCTCCTAAACACAAAAACCCCCCTAAGAAAACCATTCACTAAATTTATATGGATACACCTTCAAAAACCACACAAACCTACTATTTCCTCTTCTAAAACCATTAAAACTTTGAGAGTCTTTTGTTTGCTTAACTTCAGTGGTTCACCACCACACATGCACATTAGAATTATTTGAGTCACAGCTGGGCCTAATCCCCAGACACTGATTCAATGACAGGAGAGAGCCAAGACATTTTTAATAAAGTAACCATGATTTTTATATGTTGTCAGGGAGAGGAACCATATAATCATCTAACCTACCTGAAGAGGATTTCAGATTCCCTGGAATGCAGTAAAAAATTAAATTACTTTTTTAGTTTTTGCTTATGCTATTGAGAACCACTTCCCCCCAAATTCTGAAGTAGGGTAAAACCTTAAGGAGATAGTATTTATAATGGGAGCTTCAGTTTGCAAGGTGCTTTTATAACACATTATTGTGTCATCCACCCCAACTATCCCCAAGAGGAAAATATGAAGTATGAAAAGTGTCAAAAAACAGAAAAAAGAAAAAGAAAAATATCAACAGCCTGATATAACTCTTTACGGGGCTGAGTGATCTTGTTTAAGACAAAGTGAACATTGTAAGAAAAACAAACTCAGTATTAAATCATATCAGGTAAGTGAAGGAAAAACTTAGCAAAAATTATGAGCTGAACTTTTTAGCCTTCTACTGAAATGTTTATTTAAATAAAGGCTTTATCTTGGATAAATAAATTATGGATTTCAGATATTCTATTTCATAGTCCTAGAAACAGATGTTTTCCTTTTTTCAGTATTTTCTTTTCCTTTTTAAGGAAGCTCCCCGCCCAATGTGGGACTTGAACTCAGAACCCTGAGATCAACAGTCACATGCTCTAATGAGTGAGCCAGCCAGGCACCCACTAGATGTTTACTTTTATTTATATTACTAACAACTGCAAACAAAGCAAAATTTGTTTTTGTTCGTTCTCAGTTAAAAACTTTCAGTATGATGCACTTTCTTTTTAAAAGAATCACATGGTCACTTATCTAAAAAATTCAAAATCGCCATCACTCATTTTTCTATACTGAACATGTATTACTCATGGAGTAAAAGCAAACGTAGTAAGTGGGAAAAAGCAAAAACTGTAAACCAACAGTACTGTATGATCACTTTCTCTGTCTAGAAAAGAAATATGCATATGTACACCCATACATATACAACGGAAAGACAGGAGTGATTCTAAACCAGAGTGACAGAGGAGAGGAGGGGGAAAAGAATTAAAGACAAAGGCAGTAAGTCAGAGGAAAAAAAGAGTCAAAGTAAAGTTTGCCTTAAAAAAAAATCATCTAGGGTTTGGCCCCCATGCCTATCATCACAAAAGAAAAAGGTTTAAATACTTACCATCCACATCTAAAATCCATGTTATAAAATGATTATTTGCTTGGTACTGAATTACAGAAGTTATTTGATAAAGACAGCCTTCAAAATGAAATGAATAGTGCTGCAAGTCATTATGTGGCAAGCCTTCCACAAAGTGCAACATGAATACCGGAGACACTCTGTGGGAGAGAAAGGCAAGTGAAGTCAAACAAATGTAATGCCCTGTGCCTGGTTATAAAAAAGATGGTCTGAAGCAAGGAAGTCACATATAACACTTTCAAGGCTAACTGCACTAATTTTTCTTGAGAACCTCCAGATGTATGCCTTAATTAGAAATGGAAAACGCACTCTGTGAAGTATGTAACAGTAAACCCTTCTCAAAATGGTATCCGTGACAGTTGGAGCCATCATGCAATAAGGCTCTAACACAAGACCATTAAACAAAAATTGCTCTGTAAGCCACAATGCTGCTTTGGCTTAAAGATCTCTTGATAACTACTCTGGAAAATCACAGGGAAAAATCCAGAACTTTTGGAATTTTCTAGGGCATCTAGTGCCTAAATGAATTACTTCTGTTATATAAGTAATATTGGAAACAAAGTAACAAACCTAAGACATTGAAATAAACATTTAAAAAACCTCAATATGCTAATAATTTGGCCTATTTCACTGTTATCTTCAGAAGCAGAGGGGTCCATCAAAGTATAACTTTTACTTAGGAAATTTAATTTGTACCTAAAATAAAGAAAATACAACATATTGGCTGATTTACTATAAACTTTAAGACATTCATAATTTCAGAAATACACTTTATCATTATAGTAACATACCAAACCAGAACACAGAATCTAATCATGGGCCTCAAGTAACCAAATTTAACAAAGGTCTCAGGATTTATGAAAAATGTCAAGTATCTCTTTTCCCAATATTTAAATAGCTGTCAAACTTATTTAGCTTATCAAAATTTATTCAGCTGAAATGAGCCTGAGTCAATGTCCAAAATGCAGATCACTCCAACTGATAAGGAATAATTAGTAAGTTATCTCTTGCCAATCATGTTAGAGGAATAATCAACTTTTCAAAATTTAAGTACATATAAATAAAGTCCTACAAAATTGTCTATAATGCTAACCCCCTTTGTGTTTTTTTTTTATTTATCATATCTACTTAACTGATCTAAGATACCACTGATGATAGCATATACCACTAGGAAAGAAAACTGCCAACTAAACTCTACTATGCCATCCATTCTTATATGTACTCCCATTTCAAGTGTTAACATGTGAAGAGTGTGTCTCTCAATCAATAATCTACAATGAAACTAGGGATCTGTTCTCACAGATGGATATGCAAGGCTTAGGCAACCGCATAACTCTGTAAGTACTAATATTTAATTCTCCTGGTCTCATGTGATAAGATACCTTTTCAAGATATCTTCATTTTATATGAGAAAGAGTGAGTGCTAGAGAGAGAGCACACACAGAAAGAGAGGGAGAAAGAGAAGCAGGCTTCCTGCTGAGCAGTGAGCCAGATGGATATGGGCTTGATCCCAAGATTTTGGGATCATGACCTGAGTCAAAGGCAGACGCCCAACTGACTGAGCCACCTAGGTGCCCCCAAGATATCTTCTGAATCTAGTTACTAAAACACTCTCTTTTTTAACACTAGACTATGCAAATTCATGAACTTCCTGCCTTCTTTGTGTGAGTTAAACACAGAAAGTGTTAAATAGGCAGCATTTCTTTCTTAATGGCGTATTTAAAACCTGGTGCAACTTATAAATGATGGCATTTTGGATTCAGCAAAATAAAGCATATGCCCCCTCACCCTTTTCTAGTTCATTTTCTTCTCTGGGTCCCCTACACTCTAGTGTTCCCTAAAAGTCACAGGTCTCTCCTACCCAAAATTCCAGCTTATCTCATACCCAAGCCCTTCAGTTGAGGGTAGAGCTTTACTCCTAGTTTGGTAGTAGATTTTGTTTCAGGCTTCTTCCTACCTACAATGCCTAATGCCTGGCATGTCAAAGATGATGCTCAGGGACGCCTGGGTGGCTCAGTTGGTTAAGCAGCTGCCTTCGGCTCAGGTCATGATCCCAGCGTTCTGGGATCGAGTCCCGCATTGGGCTCCTTGCTCGGCAGGGGGCCTGCTTCTCCCGCTGCCTCTGTCTGCCTGTGCTCGTGCTCTCTCTCTGACTGATAAATAAATGAAATTTTTAAAAAAATTAAAAAAAAAAAAGATGATGCTCAGAGATGAGAGGATCAAGCTAGGTACTGATTCAACCATACAAAAACTGGGTGGGATGGGTTAATAGAACTGGAATAAGAGTCACAAGAGATTTCAAGCCAAGCTTCATTTGCATTTATCTCCCCAACTTTTAGGTTAAACTCCTCCTATTAGAAGGATCTACCCTTAGGAAAAGAGAGAAAACAGAACTAGAGAAAGCAGCACAGGGGAACTGTGCCAGCTGCCCTGCTACCCACAGACAGCAGGGAAACACCAAATCCCTGTCCCACAAAGAGCAGCCACAGTCCTGTGCAAATGGCCTGGAGGGTGTGTTTTATTTTTATACCAACTAATGTAATGTAGTAACTCATATTTTAGAAAATGCAAATTTAACAATGTGCATATATGTATTTCTGAACTGTAATAATGTAGGCTTTAGGCAAAAAAAATCTGCAAATATAATTTTTAGATCTAACTACATCACTGAATCATTTCCTATTTCAGGTTCTATGACAAAAAATGAAATATGTGAGTAAAATCAGATGTAATTAAAATAATTAGAACTGCTCATATTAATTATAAACAAAATACTTCAGAAAAATTCAACTGCTCAACAAAGGTTTACAACTGTATTCTTCGGAGGTAAGTTCAAGGATCTCATAAAATAATAAAGCATTTTCTGCTACACAATGAAGATTTAATTAACAAATACAATTTTAAGTATTTTATATATCAATATTCCATCCAAACTTTTGTAGGGGATGATTTAGTTCATCTGCTTTGAAGAAAGTCTCAAAATCATTAATACTTAATGATGACACTTTAAGAGGCCTGTAAGCACAGATCAGAAACATCTAATTTTTTCCTCCTACCCTCTCCTAACCTTTACAGTTGTCTTAAAAAAAATTATTATTAAAAATGATTTAAAAGAAAAATGAAGTCTATAGGGGCGCCTGGGTGGCTCAGTGGGTTAAGCCTCTGTCTTCGGCTCAGGTCATGGTCTCAGAGTCCTGGGATCGAGCCCCGCATCGGGCTCTCTGCTCTGCGGAGAACCTGCTTCCTCCTCCCTCTCTGCCTGTCTCTCTGCCTGCTTGTGATCTCTTCTCTCAAATAAATAAACAAAATCTTTAAAAAAAAAAAGAAGTTTATATAAATAAACTTTTCAAATGACAATCCAGGACAGTGTGTGACCAGACTCCTAGAGGTGATTATGGCAGTAATGAGGTTCATCTTAAGAGTCTGTGAAGTAAAATTAAATGAGATTCTAAGTTGGTGCTTCATGTTACCAGGCTCTGAATGTAATTCCTAAATAATTTAAAGTAGCAGACCTGAATTTGATAGACCTCATTCATTTATCAATGGACTCTTTCTAATGGAAACATATTAGAGATGAGGACTGCCTGAGACAAGGTGTTCAGGGAACTTATAAATACTATTAGTTTTTAGAACGCTGTAAGGTTGAATTATGCACGATATCATGATGGACTTAATTACTTTTAAGTTATCCTTAAAAACTATATTAAATTTGTTTCTAAATTCCATTAGACATCAACAAATCAAGACCACGAATTTCCAAGTAAAAAATTATACAGAACTACATAAAGACCTTGTCATTTAAAATGTAAGGGAAATTTGACATACTAGTTTAACTTCTTTTCAATATAGTAAATATCCAAACTATCAATTCTGTTTACAAACTGACCCATTAGAACTCTAAACACATTTCACAGTAAAACACTTAGATCTAATGGATACACTGCCAGATCAGAGCACTAGTCTTTAATGTAAGTAAAACAACATATTTGTGTAATTAAAACTTGTATGTTGTAATGCAACCAATTAACACATCAAACAAAATAGTAGTATAAGTTTAGCCTCAATGCTGGGGCTTGAGAAAAAGCAGGTATAACTGTTAGATGAAATTACATAAGCCAGGAAGCCTCAAGCAACCCAACTGTGCAGTACAGGATGGCAAATACTCACACCTTACCACCTTTCTACCTTGTTCTCATCAAGGACAGGGCTTAAACAAATGAAAAAAGGCAAGGCTCCCGCAACACTCCAATCTCAAAGTTTGAAATCCAAGACAGCCAAAAAAGACTATGGACTTCTGCTTAAGGGTATTTCCTCTTCTTTTCCATTCAAATGCCCCCAAATGATAGTGAATGACCAAAAAAATGGCAATAAAACAAAAGGACCAACAAGGGAAAGAAGATATAAGCATACAAGAAAACAACAAATATTCTGAAGGCAAAAAGCAAATGGGAAAGTGGTAACTTGGCAGACTAGAGAAAGTGATGACATGAGAGTTATAGAGTGGGCACACTGATGAGAAGAACTTACCCATCCCACAGAACCTCCAGAAGACGCAATACTGATAGGTGATAGATGTTGAAGAATTTGGGGATAAGGCCCTGTGCTAAAAACTAGGAAAGGAACAGGAAGAGTGTATAAAGAGCACCCCCATGTACCAGACGCAGAGAAGAACCAGTATAAACTGGAACACTAGAGTAGAAGGATAGAAAGTAGCAGAAGAAAGGTTTCTAGAAAAAAAGGGCGGTGGGGAGAAGAGGAGGATTCAAAAATTACAAAACATTTAAGTGTTTGAAAAATTTATTGATGACTGTCTGAAGAACTTGGAAAAAACAGATAAACAAAGGGGCACCGGGGTGGCTCAGTAGGTTAAGCAACTGCCATTGGCTCAGGTCATGATCCCAGGGTCCTGGGATCGAGCCTCATGTCAGGCTCCTTACTCAGCAGGGAGCCCGCTTCTCCCTCTTCCTCTGCCTGCTTATGCTGTCAAATAAATAAACAAAAAAATTTTAAAAATACATACACAAAGCAAATGAAAACACAAGGAAATTAGTAATTCCATGAAAAATGAAAAGTTATAAAAGAAATGAAACATAACCATGTATACTGCTTGGCTAGAGAGGGAATATATGTATGTTCATAAAAATAAACAGTGAGTACTGATTTAACAAAAAATGTAATCCTATAGGAAGGAGGACAGGGCAAGGTTACACAGAAATGGGGCCCAGGTGTTGGTGTCAGAACCCTAGTCCTCAATTACTATAAAAGGAGAAGACTATATAAAGGTAGAATAAGCACTTTTCTGAATTGTCAAAGTACATACTACCTTAAAGGTGTGAAGTAGATGCTTAAAGGAGAGGAGGTAGGAGGAACCGACCTTTGAGTTTGAAGTATGGGGTTTCTGGTAGCAATTTTAGAACAAGGTAATTCCAACCAGTGGTCCCCTTGAAAACAAACAGAAAAGCTGGCAAAATATAGTAAAAACACATCTGCTCAAAGGCAGAGAGAGCTTAGAAGAGGATAAAGAATTAGCAGCTCGAGTTCTGGGAGAAGATGGGAATTCAGACAGATGAGCCTGTGGTTCATCGTTGAGTCATCTTAGTTTTTGAAATTAGATTAAGGAAATCTAAGAATTCTAGAGACTCCAGGCAGTTGGCAGATTAGAGAAAGACTCAAGATTAGTATCCTTAAAGGGAGAAAAAAGGCAAACGAAGGAAAGGCACCAGTAGAGTGGGGTCAGACAATCACCGTTAAGAGAGCTCTTCAGAGGTATTTTGTCTGGGATGGTTTGCTTACTGGCCAGAGTTCTTAATAGAGAGGCATTTTTGTTATCTGTAATTATGTTATTTAACTCAAACTTCTGAAAAGTAGGTTGTAGTCATCACTTGCAATTCTACACATTAAATCCACCTTCATTTTGTTCTAAAAAGAGTAAGGCAATTTTAACTCACTTTTCCAATACCATTTTTCTTATCTGTGACTTATTGCTGCAACTGTTACATGGACCAAAATGGGCAGCATTAAGTGGGTGCCACTCAGGGATGACATTTGTAAAAGTGACCAGATTCTTCATATGTCTGCAAAAAAAGAAGACGTACCTTAAATTCATTTAAATTCATTTATTTCAATTTAAACAAATGCCTAAACCTTGGTTTGTTTATTCATACTTTCCTATCCCCCTCATGTAATAAATTAATATGCTAATATTCTTTCCAAGCCACAGTAAAGCTCTCTGTGAGGACTCTCCTCCATAATTACATACTATTTTTTCAGTTTTGAGATGAAGAGAATGTTCAAAGCAGGGTTTCTCAAGAGCACTACCACTGATATTTTGTACTGGGTAATTCTCGGCTGTGAGGCATTTGTCCTGTGCTCTGAGAATGTCCAGCCTCATCCCTGACCTCTAGCTACTCCAAGTAGCTACACTAGCTGCTCCAAGTGTAGCAACCATTAGCTCCACACACTGCTAAATGTCCCAGGAGGTGCAAAATTACCCCTAGTTGAGAACCACTGTTTCCAAATTTATAAAGAGCTCACCCTTACTTACAAAATTCACAATCTAGCTATCCATATTGACAACCAAAACCAAAAAAAAGGCATTTCCAAATATACAATCAGGAATACATACACCTCAATTCTCTTGATCTTAAAAAATGAGAATACCAGGGATGAAATAATTTTGTTTTCACAGGTTACAGAAGTTCTAAATTTGCACTCAGCCCAAGTACCTGACAGCAACAGGCACCTAAAAAGATGATATTTAAAGATGTACACTGTATCTCAACTGGATTCACCATAATAAAAATACCTTTAAAAGAGCAATTAATTACCTAAAAGGCACTGGCTTTTTCGGTAAACAATAACAAATACTGTTCAATCATAAGTGAAATAAGCACAGGCTGTTACAAATATACCAGTTCTCAGGGAAGCTAACATTTTTAAAGCAAAATGGCATAAAGTTATCACTAAAATTAAATGACTTATTTCTACTAAATTCTTGCTTCTCACAGAGGACTGCTGTGTAAAGGCTCCTATATTTTAGTCTATAAAAAGGAGTCTGTCTCAGCAAATAAATGTTGCATATTCCACATGACAGCAAACACTTCTGAGCACTTACTATGTGCAAAAGCGGAGTGCTGTGCTAAGCACTAGTCTCCCAAATAACCTTAAGTGGCAGGTACCATTCTTCTCCCCATTTTACAGATGAGGAAAGTGAAATACAGAGAGCATATCAGATGATAAATGATAGACCTGAGGTTGGGAGTCTGACTCCAAATACCACGTTTTTAAACTGCCTCCAAAATATATGCTGTAAATCAAGTAAAAGATCTTAAACTGGCCCTAAAAACAGCAGCACAAAACCATGAGTTTGCTGGATATTCCCCCATCAGATTTAATGTAAATGTTTTAAAGTATGATATATACTAAGATGTATTTAATGAAATGCCACTTCATTTTAGCTTTTCCTCCATCTATTTTTAGAACAAAGCAATTAAAGAAAAAAAAAAAAGCAAACCCAAATGCCAGTGGCTTCTTTCCCATGAACCATCAGAGTTTTTAATATACTCCTCCAAAATGCATTTAACGTTTTGCATTCAAAGTAACTTAATGCATCCAACAGATCAAAAATAATTACGAAGTCACTGGCCCTCAATTATGTGTTTATATGTTATCTCCCTAACTGACTAGTCTGAATTTGGCCAGGATAAAGATTATTTTTCTGTTGAGTTCCTGGCACATAAAATATACTCAATGAAAAGCCCAACAACTCAGATGTGGATTTTGGAAAAGCTGTAATTAAGCTGATTTTAGTCATCAAGCTCATTTATATTATTTAAAATCCAGGTGGTGATTAAGGTGTATGCCACAGTGAGTAGGAAAGTCTGAGGCCAGGAAACCTAAGCCTGAATTCTGTCACTTAGTAGCGTGTCACCTTGGGCCTTGCCTACCTATTTCACAGCTTTCAAGGTTCACTTTCCACATGTGTCCAATGAGGAAAATTCAGATTAATTTATATACATCAGTGATAGAAGGCCAGGAAATACTTATTCTTATACTCATAGAAAATTATTTTTAAGTCCTAGATGAGAGTGAAATGCTTATTCTTACTCTGTTGTAATACTTTTGTGTTAACTGGTGTTAAAAAAAAAAATTCTGGTTCTGTTTTGTGTATCCCCTGGAACATTCTCTCAGACTTGACTCTCCTTGACTGACCACTACATACCAAAAATAATCTCAATTTAGATAATGAATATCTAAGCAATAATTTTCTCTCACGTTTTAACTTAAATTTTCTAATTTGCTAGTAGGTAAGAAAAGAGGAAAGGACTGATCTCTATTATAGTAATTTGAATAAATGACCAACAGAACCAGTTTGGTAATCTCTAACTGCCAGCCAGCAACTTTCTCTGCATGATGGAAACTTTCCCTGACTCCTCTTTCAAAATCTACTCTCTCTGTTATGTGGTCAGAATAAGGAAGCAAAAGAAATCCACTGCTGGGTTCTTCTCTATGGTTCTTCCCAAGTCCCAATGTCAGGCATAAAATGGTTAAGTGTATCAATTATGATCCCTATAATCCTCACCTAAGGGCAGCAGGGAAATAAGAAAGCAGGCTGAGAGAGCTCATATGCAAGAGGATTCTGGCAGTGGCTGGTGTTTCATGAAGGAATGGAAGAGCCTAAGTTACTTCTCAAAACTGCTGCAAGGCTCCAGGAGCCTCAAATCAGTTTTCATGATGTTTAAAAACATAACCAAACAAAAACCCTAGTTGCTAACAGAGGAACCAATGAAACACTATCATTTCAAGGAATTCTAAGTAGTATTCTTATGCAGCAGGGAACCCAGAGGGGGATCTGTGAGGGGAATATAGTATTCTTCCCATTTGTCTCCCCCTTCCACTGAAGAACTTCTTAAGACTCCTACTAATTAATAATCCAGCAAACCATGGATTTTTATTCTTCTAGTTTAAAAAAGCAAGCAAACTGTAGTTTTTGGAGCTCAAATTTTTCCTTTTAATCTTAATGGTGGGGAGACTTCAAGATACGGTAGCAAATTTTACTAAGCGCAGAAGAACAAGGGAGAGAGCAGTGTTATAAATGGAAGCAAGTTTTATTTAAATTTTATTACTTGGAACCATTTTCAATCAAATATGTCCATTTTTTAAAAAGAGAAAAACTAACCTATTTTGATACTTGTGTCCACACTGTGAACATTCAAAGTTCCAAGAGAAAGCATACATGAAGAGCTTTTCAATGACGGGTTCCATTTTTAAGAGCAGGGGAAGTGCAAACACGGGGCTTTCCATATCACCTTCAAAAAGAAAAGGGAAAATTATTACTCATCATTAACTGAAAAAAGTGAAGCAAAATTACTGTTATCTTTTCTCACCATGTTCACAGTACGAATATATGTGAAAATACATGAAGAGTAAGTTATCCACAGTTGGACAAGGGGAAGTTTTTAAGAATCTTTTTTTCTTTTTGAGAGAGAGAGTGTGTGTGCATGCATACAGAGGGGAGGGGCACAGGGAGAGGGAGAGAGAGAATCTCAAGCCAACTCCTGGGCTTAGCAGAGAGACTGATGCTGGGCTTGATCTCACACCCCTGAGATCACGACTTGAGCTGAAATCAAGAGTCACACACTTAACTGAGGCACCCAGGCTAGGGAAGTTTTTAAAGCATTTTTCTAAAAATGTCCATCATGAAGATTTAATTATCACTTCAGTCCCTGTCTCCCATTTTTCTTGGGGGACACTTATGAAAATGTTTTAAGGACAAAAGACCCATACTATCTCCTCAGATCTTTTTTAGCTTTTCTCTGGGGAAAAAAAAAATCCTCAGAACTATAACAGCCCTAGGATATAAAACAAAATTATAATACGGTTTATAAAAATTACAATAAAGTATTATAAAACAAAATAAGAATATATATATAGTTCACCACAAATACTAAAAATAATATATCCAGTTTAACACTGCAGAATGATGTCAGAGGTGGACAAAACCATTAAAAAGCCATTTCTGGTCCAACTCTCTTGTTCTATGTGTGGAGATGACATGACACACAGGGTTAAAAGGACCAGTCTCAAATCTCCCTACTCCCCATCTACCACTCTTTGTAAAATCTTCAGTCTCATCTTTTAACAGTTAAAATCAGGGATGCCTGGGTGGCTCAACTGGCTGAGCCTTCGCTCTTGATTGCAGTTCAGGTAGTGATCTCAGGGTGAGATAGCCCCTCACTGGGCTCTGAGCTCAGCGGGGAGTCTACCTGTGATCCTCGTGCTCTCCCCCCAACCCAATAAATAAATCTCTTTAAAAAAACAATTAAACCTCAATGACTTTAGGATTAGAGAAGATCTGATTCCGGTGTCATTAAAATAAAAACTGAATAGTGAATCCAGTCTTCCAGTTTTTAGATCAACAGGCAAATAAAACAGGAGGATTTACATTCTCCTCTTACACTTATTCTTGAATTGGTTTCTCACCTTCCCATCCTTAGGGGAGCTTAGATGCTAAGATTCAGCCCGAGAAAGAATCAGAGTCCTTCCCTCCCCTATCTCCCCTGGGACAGTCTCACTTCCATGGTCCAGTTCTCCCCCTAGCCTGGAGCGACAGTGGCCTGGAACGAGGCCAGGAGGAGCCACCTTGGCAAGACCCAACAGCAGAGCAGGAGGCATTACTGCCTAAGCATGCTCTATAAATACCAGTAGTTACAAAGGCTATTTTAACAGTCACCTTTGTGGTACAGTCCCACCACTACCTTTGTACAAAAATAAAAATCAAAATAATCCATTTCTTATAAACAGAAATAAACACAAGTCAGTCTCCTAAACAGGAACACACATAGCATCACCACACAAATAGCACATAGTACAAGAGGAGTTTGTAACAGTTACTATCATTTAAATCGTACTCTATTGTGACTGAATATTAATCGAAAAGTAGGTAATTTATACTTCATAATCACAACACAGAATCTTTAGGTCTAAAAGTACAAAAAGTTCTCAGTGAACCAAAATATGAAAGAAAAAATATCAAAGAAGAGTACACTGTTAAGTTATATGCGTACAGATCACTTTAGGGAATTCATATAGCTCCTAATTGATTTTAATTAGTTTTCCTTTGTTTACAAATTTTATGGGTATCATCCACTAGAGAACATATAATACCAATAGAAATTGATTTCTTTGTCTCCAATATCTTCACCCCAACACCTATCCAACTACCTAGTTTGCATATTTCCCTAAAGTGACATCATTTGCCATAATACAAATCCTTCAGTAGCTCTTTGCTGTCTAGTCAAGTTTTCTCTTCTGATAATTGCTCGTTAATGTTTTCTGGCCACTCTTCTATGAGGCTGTCCTTTTTCTAAACTGTTGTACAGAATTCTTTACAAGATATCCAGGGTATCATTTCTTTGTTCTATCTTTGCCCAGAGGTTTCAAACTTCAATGTGATTATGTATCTACCACCATTTTACGGACCTCATTTAAGAAATTCTTCCCCACTGAGTATTAAAATATTCACCCATATTTTCCCCCTAAGTTCTATAATTCTGCTTTTCCATGTTTAGGTCTTTAAATAGGCTAAAGTTACTTCTGATTACAGTGTCAAATAGGGATCCAATTTCTCCTGTCTCAGGAACCAACTGTCCCAGCATCATTTACTAGACAGCCTTTCTTATCCCCCACTTATCTGCATCACCACCTCTGTCACACACTATGATGTAAGCAAAAGGTGAGGGTTTTCATCTGGACTCTATGCTGTTCTATTGATCTGCATATCTTTACACCGGTACATGTATCTCAAAGACTAAATCACTCTGGTAAAATTACATAAATAAGTACAAAACACAACAATATGAGCTTTTTCTTTTAAAAAATTAGACATCAGAGAAAAAGAAAAAATTAAATTGAAGAGAGCAGTTACCTTTGCAGGGAGGTAAGAAGAACTGAATTAGAGTACAAAGGGGGCTTCACGTTTATTTGTAATGTTTTATTTCTTAAACTGCAGGGAGGGTGAACAGAAAGGATAGTTTATAATGAATTTTTTAAAAATAATAATCAAAATGATATAATGACTGATCTTAAAAATTTAACCAACACTCAGGGTCAGTACAGATTCTATTTCTTTCGTTAGTACTTGAAAGTACACATTAACATTCAGAATAAAGACATGTATGTTGTAGGATTTTAAAATGCTCTCCAAAGCAAAGATCAGATTTCACTAAAAAGATCTTAAGCTCCAACATAGCACCTATTACTGCTGAATTAGTATAAACACAAACAAGAGAGGAATTCCATTGTTTTAGAAGAGCTGTATGCTTGCCCAACTGCTACTGACTGCACAAAAAAATAATTTAAAAATTCCTTCTCTGTTACATGGAAAACACGGCCCAAGGCAGCAGTGGAACAAGATACAACCTTGTTTCAAATATAATTATCATGGGTAAAAGGAGTGCTGATTCAGACCGGGGAGAAACCACTCTTTAATTCAAGTGGGAACTGGAGCAGGGACCCTGAATAAAATATCTCAGGTCATTCTAGGAGGGAAAGGACACCTGCAAAATGCACCATGGGAACCCCTCGATCTATACTCTGATAATCTTACGGAAAAGACTCCTTTGAAACGAGTATCCACCCAACAGATCAGAGGTTTGGATTAAGAACAGGGGCTGAAGGAGCCTGAAGAAAACTTTCAGGGTGACAGAACTGTTGTCTATTTTGACTGTGGTAATGGTTACACACTGCATACAGTTAAAAACGGCTTTATTATTAAGGAAATTACACTTGTTAAAAAGGAAAAAAAAGAATATTCATCCCATCTGAGATACTACCTGATGATAATAAATGAGAACAGTCTTTTAAACCTAAAGGAGACAATACCAAAGATCTGGCATATGGAAATTCATTTATTATTTTAAGAACAGAATAAACATATATGTAGGAGTTCATAGAAAACAAATAAAACCAGGAAATAGCCTGGTGGGACAAAGATACTACCACGCAAAAAAGACACTGCTTCCAGATACGTGTCTGAGTCTGATGAAATAAATCTTCTGAGAGAAAAATTACAAGGCACTGATATTTTACATAATTCAATATGGGTAATATATTTAATAGAGGTATTATATATTCTTTACTATGACACAGTATTAACAGAAGAGCTGATACAACAATAAAGAGAAATAAAAAAAGACACTACCCATTAAAAAAAAAAATCACCAATGACTCTTTTTTGCAACACTGAAAAAATTTCGAAAGCCCCACGACTCTAGCGCCCTACCTCTACTCTGCTCCAAGGCCAAAAGCCAAATCACAGACAACAAAGCAGGTCTCATTCTTCTGCCCTTTTTAAAAGTAAGCAAGCTTTCCCAAAGGTCATCAGTATATTACTCCTTATTTTTTACTGATGAAAATTGTGCCCTATGTCTATTCCTAAACCAATCACCAGCAAGGTAAGTCTAATTACTATGGTTGGCCTAGATCAGAGATTCTCAACCCTGTCCATCCTTAAGAATCATGCAGGGGCTTCTAAAAATTGCTGATACCTGAACTCCATCCCTGAGATTCTTATTTAATGGACCCCATGCACTTTTCAACTCCCTAGGTGCTTTGTAATGTACAGTCAAGGTTGAAGACACTGAATTAGTCTACCGGGGGAAAGTACTGGAAACACAACCCATGGTGTCCACCCAAGTATCCACCTGCTTCCAAGAAATGCATCCACTTTCAAGGATATAAACAACAAGACTGTATGACAGCCTGTCCACCAATGATTTAACCAATGGTAGGCTCCTAAATGAAACTACACAGATTCTCTCTCCCAAGAATCTAATCACCCAAACTAATAAAACAGTATTATATTTTCTTATGATGTAAGTATTTCTTTATGGTAGATGAGTAATACAGTTAAATTATACAAATTACTTACCTAATGTGCATCTAAGCTGAGGCTGCAGCCTAATGAAAATTTCATCTCTGACTTCATTCAGACAGGACTCTATCTTTGCAAGTACTTCTGAAGTAAGTTTTTTACAATCTCCATCTAAAAATGAAAGAGATTATCAATTTCTTATCAACTCTCTTTCCACAGAAAATTAAGACATTACCAAGAATGAAAGTTCATCAGTCAAAAAATTTAGCAGAGACGAAATGAAAACCACAAAATTTCCTTAATTCTTACTCTTCTCTCTGTGCTGTACCATACATTGCCCGAATATTCCCTCAGCCCAGTATCATCAGTCCTGACTGCATAAGCCAATATCACTGTGCTTGACTGAAGCTCAGTAAAAGCCTTTCTCATCCAAATAATCACAGGCCTAGCAAGAGGGTGATGCTTTCAGACATTCTGCCTATCTCTGAAACAACTGAAGCTATGTCTTTACATGTGAATATTACTCATGCAAGAGACAACATCTACTCATTTCTTTCTTTTTATGAGAAAATTTTTTTATTTATGTCCACAAATCTGACATTCCAAACAAAGTGATACATATGTAAAGTCTCAAATCACTTCCAAAACTGATAAGGAGATGGCAGAATAACGAGGGGATGGTTTGAAAGGGGCACCAGGCCTACCGACTTCGATGTTGCTGGATCTCACAGGTCAACTGCTTGTGACAGCCTTTTTTTATTTTTTTAAATTTTTAAATTTTTTTATAAACATATAATGTAACCCCACCATGGTCTCCCGATATTCATTTATTTCTATTACTTCACATGAGTTTCACTAAAAACTTTGTAGGCTAGTTACTATACTCCACCTGAATCAGAGTCTTACTAACCATTCTCCTAGTGCTGGATAATTAAGTTGTTTCTTTTTTCACTCAAATATACTATCATGATAAACATCTTTTGGACACATACCTATCCATGTTTTTCTTCATTTCTTTAGGATTAAAGTCTTCAAAACAGAATTATTGTCAGAAAACCAGCCCCCCATATGCATCTGACTCTAGTTATTCGTTTTTTTTTTAAAGATTTTATTTATTTGACAGACAGAGATCACAGGTAGGCAGAGAGGCAGGCGGAAGCAGGCTCCCTGCTGAGCAGAGAGCCTACTGCGGGGCTCAATCCCAGGACCTTGAGATCATGACCTGAGCCGAAGGCAGAGGCTTAACCTACTGAGCCACCCAGGTGCCCCATGACTCTAGTTATTCTTAAGCTACAAAAAATTTACCAAAATCTCTTACAAATAATTCATATAGCCTGACCATACTGCTGAATGTTTTACTATGAAAATATCTGGATTCTCCTATAATATGAAGCAATAACCAAAATTTTTCTTTAACTACACCAAGGAAAAAAAAAACTTCAAATTAAAAGTCAACTTACTAAATGCAATTACAACTACATTATAAAAAATATTATTTAGGGACGCCTGGGTGGCTCAGTTGGTTGGGCGGCTGCCTCTGACTCAGGTCATGATCCCAGCGTCCTGGGATCAAGTCCCCCATCAGGCTCCTTGCTCGGCAGGGAGCCTGCTTCTCCCTCTGCCTCTGCCTGCCTCTCTGTCTGCCTGTGCTCGCGTGCTCTCTCTCTAACAAATAAATAAATAAAATCTTTAAAATATATATATATATTATTTAAAAATTAGTATGACTGAATATGTAATATGGGTGAAATAAAGAGAATTAAGAGTACACTGAGTAACGTATAGAACTGCTGAAACATTTCAATGTACACCCAAAACTGATACAACACTGTATGTTAATTATGGTTCTATTAAAAATAAATAAATAAATAAAGTGGCTATGCTTTATAAAAAATATAAATTAATTCAATATTCAAGTCAAAATTTGAACATGAAATATATTCTTCTGTAATCATCAACTTAACTGTCACCTAACTCAGTATTGGGTTCCTATAATTACAGAGTACAAGAATACAGTGAAGGAAAGGCAAAAACAAAAATGCTTATAAATAATGAATTTAAAATCTGCAAAAAATTCAATCTCCAAGAAACGCAAGTTGAAACAGTATTTCTTATCTAACAAAATTACAACTTTTAGAATGTTTGTACTCAAAGATGATCTGAGTGCTCCGGGATGTACATATGAAAATGGAATTACATTTTGATCTAACTCTTCTGGAAAGCCACTTATATTCAAATTTTAATATCCCTTCTAAGATATAATTGGCAATGGATGGATTCGAAGGATATATGGATTATCTGTCATGGTGTTTATTCATAATTGCGAAAAATAATAAGCAGCCTGAATGGTCAACAATGGGGAAAAAATGTCTAAGAGTTACATGAAACACTGCATGACCAAAGACAAGTGGAATAAAGGTGAGGATTCTTATACTACCAGACAGCAATAACCCTGGTAATTAAAATAGTGTGGTGCTAACACAGAGACAGATAAAGTGACCAAGAAAACAAAACTGAGAGTTAAAGAACAGCTGCACACATGTATGGAAGACCATGTAACAAAGGTGGCCTGACAGATCAGTTGAGAAAAATGTGGAGTTAGGAGCTAGGAAAAACTGCCTAGGTAATGGGGAAAAAGGGAAGGATTATCACACACAAAAATTAACTTGAGGGACGCCTGGGTGGCTCAGTTGGCTGGGCGGCTGCCTTCGGCTCAGGTCATGATCCCAGCGTCCTGGGATCGAGTCCCACATCGGGCTCCTTGCTCGGCAGGAAGCCTGCTTCTCCCTCTGCCTCTGCCTGCCACTCTGTCTGCCTGTGCTTCGCTCTCTCTCCCTCTCTCTCTGACAAATAAATAAATTAAAAAAAAAAATTAACTTGAGCTGAATTAAAATTCAGTGTCAACAACAAAACTTTGACTTTTCAGTGAAAATACGGATTCTGATCTTAGAAAAGGAAAGATTCCTTTTAAATGTTAGAAGTATTACTAGCTACAAAAGGAAAGATTAGCAATTTCTGTACATCAAAAGATATCTTTAAAAAAGTAAATACGCAAGATACAATTTAGCAACACAGGTGACACAAAGACAGAAACTCAAATAAGGTTAAGACACAAACAGGCATTTCACAAAAGAGGAAACATGATCAATTCATGTTTGAAGAGCTGTCCAACCTCTTTAAAATCTGAGAAAGGCAGAGACGGGTTAAATGAGTGAGGAGACTAGGGAGTACACTTGTGAGGAGTAGGAGGTGCTGAATGGAACTGCTGAATCACTATACTGTATACACCTGAACCTAATGTAACACTGTGTTAACTGAATCAAAATAAAAACAAAATAAATTAAATTAAATTAAATTTTGGAGAGGCAAATCAAGACCATAAACCATTTTACATCATTCAAATAGCAAAATTCTCCAAGTGTGAAAATAACTGAGGAAGAATATATCAGGAAGATCTCTCACATATTGCTAATGGGAGTAGTGATGGTATCTTGTAAACCTGAACTTAGAGCATTTAAGACATATTTATCAGAGAGAAAGCGCGCACGCTCGTAAGTGGAGGGGGGGTGGGAGGGAAAAATCTCAAGCAGACTCTGTGCTGAGTGTGGACCCTGACGCAAAGCTTCATCCCATGACCATGAGACCATAACCTGCACCAAATCAAGTTGAACCTTAACTGACGGAGACACCCAGATGCCCCAGAGTCTATGATTTGACTCCATTTCTATGGTATACCCAAGAGAAACTCTCTATTCATGCCCAGGAATAGTCACAGCTACACTATTTATAATGGCAAAAAAACCCAACTCAATGATAGGTAAATAAATATACTGATATATTTACAAAATGGACACCTTTAGCAATGAAAAATAATGAACCACCAATACAAGCAGCTTTATAGAAAAATCTTTATAAAAAGAAAATAGAGGGGCACCTGGGTGGCTCAGTGGGTTAAAGCTTCTGCCTTTGGCTCAGGTCATGATCCCAGAGTCCTGGGATGGAGCCCCACATCGGGTGCTCTGCTCGGCAGGGAGCCTGCTTCCTCCTCTCTCTCATTCTCTCTCTCTGTCTGCCTCTCTGCCTATTTGTGATCTCTGTCTGTCAAATAAATAAATAAATAAAATCTTTAAGGAAAAAAAAGAAAATAGAATGGGGCACCTGGGTGGCTCAGTCAGTTAAGCAGCTGCCTTCAGCTCAGGTCATGATCACAGGGTCCTGGGATCAAGTCCTACATCAGGCTCTGCTACTCCCCCTGCTTACAGTGTAATAATTAAATAAATCTTAAAAAAAAAAAAAAAAAAGGAAAGAAAAAAAGGTCCCAGAAGACATTCTGTATAATATCCTTTTTACTAAGTTCAAAACAAACTAAAGTAGGAACATATTGTTTAATAATACATACGCAAAACAATTTCAAAAAAGAAGAAATGATAAAACACAATTCAGGTTAATAATTAACTTTGGCGAGGGGCACCTGGGTGGCTCAGTGGGTTAAAGCCTCTGTCTTAGTAGGCTCAGGTCATGATCCCAGGGTCCTGGGATCGAGCCCTGCATCGGGCTCTCTGCTCAGCAGGGAGCCTGCTTCCTCCTCTCTCTCTCCCTGCCGGCCTCTGCCTACTTGTGATCTCTGTCAAATAAAATAAATAAAATCTTTAAAAAAAAAAAAAAAAAAGATTTTACTTACTTGTCAGAGAGCACGCACACACAGGCAGGGGGAGTGGCAGGCAGAGGGAGAGGCAGTCTCCCTGCTGAGCAAGGAGCATGATGCGGGCCTCAATTCCAGGACCCAAGGATCATGAATTGAGTCAGCAGACGCTTAATAGACTGAGCCACCCAGGGCACGCCCGAACATTAACTTCTTTATAAGTAAGAGAAATAAATTATTATTTACCAACCTTTAATTCCATCCAACTGATTAGTGTGCAAAAGTTTATTGGCTCGATTATACTTCATAAACAACTGCCAGAACACAGAGTTCGCAGTAGAGCACAGGTCAGTCACTGTATTTTTTAACCCTTCCAAGTGCACCAATGCTGACAGAATACAATCTAACCAACAGAGAGCGTTAGCATTTTTCCACTGGACACATAAAGACTGGCAAAGTGATGTACATTTGCTCTCCAATGCCATTTCCAGTTCAGATGCACATCCTTCATTCTGAGGAGAAATCCCTCCAGTTCCAGAAACATCAACTGTAGTAGGATATTCTTCAGCAGCCATGTCAATATCAGCCTCCAAAATCTCATTCTGTTCCAAGGAATCAGCTGTCCTAACTGGGTTCTGTGGACCACTGTGTGGTAAATCAGGTAAGTGAGACGAGGTTTTATCATATGCTTCTCCATCATGTTTGCTGTTCAAAACTTGTTCACCAACAACACGATTTTTAGTCTTTTTGGCATTTGCTAAAGGGGGTGAATCTTTAGAGTTGGTTTCTGAGAAATTCCTTTTTTGAGGCTTATTTGTATGACAATCTTCCAAATCAGGAGAAATTAAGTTACTAAGTGATTTAGAGCCCAAAGGATAGATGCACTAGGAAGAAAAAAGAAAATGATAAAAACTACAAAATATTCAAATAACGCTCAAGTTTTATATTGCAATTTTAGCATCAGTACAATTGTACCAATCTAAATTTAAAGGAACTAGAAATAAACCACTATTAAATCAAAATTTTGGCCCCCAAAAGTATAATTTTCCCTAGTTAATTTGAACAATCAATGGTTTAATCGGATACACACTAGAGGAAGCTAACAAGGAAAACATACATACTTCTGTTTTAATAAAAACCTGATATTGAGGGAATTAACAAATTTCAACAATTTAAAGAAACATTCTATGATGAATGTTATTCTTTTTGGGACAGGTATACTGCATAACATTAAAAATCAGAAAAGTATTTTCATTTTTGGGGTGAAGCATTTTCAAATAAAAAAATATGCATTAGTAATTTCTGTGTTTCTTAATTTTAAAACTAAATATTAATCTAAGAGCACATAAGTGTTACCAATTTTACATCCTTACTGGATCTAAGAGTTCAAACTGGCTGAATTTAACAACTTCATCAAATCTTATATTATGTATTAAAACAATTTCAGCCAAATATCAGAAGTGTAGACAAATGACCAAAATAATCAATTTTTCCCGAGTTTGAAACCTAGGAAAATATTTTAAAAGACAAATCTAATATACTATGTGTCCTATTTTAAAATAAATGCCTTCTTCTACACAAACATGGTAACTGCTACTTTGATGGCCTCTTATGAACTAAAGAACTACCCCTCCTGCTATTCATGCCCTGGTAGTGTCAGTCCTATGCTGCACCACTCCTGGCTTAGCCATGGGACCAGCTCTAATGGAATGTTCATAAGCATAACCCATATGGAAGCCTGATAAGCACAGGCTCATTAGGCTAGTCCTTTGGAGCCTTTCTTCTGGAACACTCCTTGAAGAAGTCCCATCCATTATCATACTGTGAGGAACCCAATTAGCCTCATGGAGAGACCCTCATGGAAAAGAACTGAGATCCTGGCCGACTGCCTGAGCAGAATTCTCAGTTGGCAGCTAGCACCAACTGCCAGCTATGTGGACATTTTAGGTTTCCTGGCCAACAGCAGGTGATGTATAAGAACTACCTGTGAAACCCACAGAATCATGAGGAATACTAAGTCAAGCCATTAATCTTTTTGTAGTCACTAGGTTGTAAGCAACAGATACTGAAATACACTAAGTCCTCTTTACAAGTATAGCTTCTTCTATACAAATGAACACTATGCTCATAATATTATACTTATGAAATTCTTTAGTTTAATAGGTAGGTTCTGGATTCTTCTCACTGTTACCAACTAGTAATGCACTCACCAACTAACAACCTGACCCTCAACTTTACACCTTGAGATTATTTCCTAAATCCAACCATATGTCAGAAAATAGAGAATACTTTAAAACAGCAATAATTTTGTATTCATAGTCATAGACAGGTATATACTCCAAAAAAATGAAAGCAAGACCTCAAAGAGATACCTGCACACCCATATCCACTGCAGCATAATTCACAATACCCTAGAGGTGAAAGCAACCTGAATATCCATGAATGGACAAATGGATAAAGGAAATGTGGTATACACACACAATGAAATATTATTCGGCCTTAAAAAGTAAGGAAATTTGTTCACTGGCTACAACATGTATAAATCTTGAGGACATTATGCTAAGTAAAATAACTCAGTCACCAAAGGGGAATATGGTATGATTCCACTTATATGAGGTACCTAGATTAGTCAAATTCAGAGAGACCAAAAGTAGAATGGTGGTTCCAAAGCAGGGGGGAACGGGGAAAACAGGAGCTGTTATTCAGTGGGTACAGAATTTGAGTTTTTCACAATGAGAAAGTTAAGAGATCTGTTGCATAACAATGTGAATACACCTAACACACCTAAACTGTACACTTACAAATGATTAAGATGGTAAATGTCATGCTTTTTTTTTTTTAACAACTAAAAACTTTTTAAAAAACAAAAACATAAAAAAGCTTTACTGATCTCAGGGTCAAGATCATGATGTGCATATCCTACCAGCACCCCTACTTAATTAAAGTCAATAAACAATAACGGGCTCTGGAGCTGCAAAATTTAGTGGTCTGGATGGTTTCCTCCTACATTATTTGCAATGTCTCAACTAACTTTTCTATCTATAATCTGTGCTCCAGTCACAGGGCCAACTTAAAATACTATTTGTCCTTGTCCCATTTTATCCCTCTTATAAATCAGTGCTTTCAGATTTTTATCTCTTTATACTTCGACTTTAGTTTCTACTTTATATTTATAATGAATATGCCATTTTTGTAACTAGAAGTTTAGCTTATTTTTTAAAAAAAGGAAAATCATAAATGATACTACATAGGTATATTAATTTTTCCATCTAGCCCAACCATGCAAGAGCATTTGAAAGTATCTAATGCTCCCTCTTTCACTGATTTTTTGAGCAGCTTAAATACATTCCTGTACATTCCTGTTTTCTAAAACAGAAAAAGGAAAACACTGCGCATTACCTTGTGTTTAGAAAATTATCTATAAGGTATGCCAAAAACAAACTAAAAATACTTAAAAAATATAAATAGTTTACATTCATTTTACAAATGGAGAAAACCAAGAAAATGAATGTTTCTCTGACGACTTAAGACTTATAAATTTCATGCTTAAAAAACTAAATAAATGTTCCAATAAAAGACTACAATGGAATACTCAAAAAAAAAAAAAGAAAGAAAGAAAACTCCCTACAGTTTGAAAAAACTTGAATTTCAATTTATTAATTTGGAAGCAGAGTTTGAATCTTAGTGCTTTTTTCAAATCAAGAAACTTCTGATTAAGAGGGTTTTCCTACATGATTCTTTGCAATTTGGCAAATGAAAGCATAATGTTCAGTGGACTTCAAATTTTACAATAAAAATATTAACAAATTAACAAATTGATTCAAAGGTCCTACAGACCAGGGATCAGCAAATTTTACCTGTAAAAAGCCAGATAAGTGGGGTAGTCCAGGTCTCTATCATAACTACTTAAGTTTGCCACTATAATGCAAAAGCAGCCATTGACAATGCAAAAATGACTGAGTATAAGCTACATTCCAATAATACTTTTTTTGAACATTGAAATTTGAAATTCATATTAATTTTAATATGTTATAAAATAGTATTCTTTTCATTTTTGCCCAGTAATTTAAAAATATAACTACCAGGGTGCCTGTGTGGCTCAGTTATTAAGCTTTTGCCTTCCACTCAGGTCAAAATCCCAGGATGTTGGGATCCAGCCACACATGAGGCTCCCTGCTCAGGGGAAAGCCTGCTTCTTCCTCTCCCACTTCCCCCAGCTTGTGCTCCCTCTCTCGCTGTCTCTGTCAAATAAATAAAATCTTTAAAAATAAATAATAAAATAAAAATGTAACTATTGTTCTTAGCCTGTGAATGTCATACAGTTTGCTGACTCCTGGTGTAAACCAATCTACTTCATAAAATATACATGGGGCTCTTACTGAATAGAACGCTTCCTAAAAATTAGATCAACAATTACTTTACAGTTCTTTTTTTTAATCTGCAAAGCACAGACCTAAAATTCTTGGTTATATATTTTTTTCATCATTACTTTAAAAAAAAATGCTTCAAAACTAAAAATGCAAATAATACCTCTAACTTTAATAGCTAAAACCTAATGTCCTAAGGACAGGGACTTCTTTATTATGGCAGTCCATGGTGAAAGAACTCTACTGAAATACTATACATTGTTTGGAAGAGGGGAAAAAAGTAATTTTTTTCTATAAAGATTTCTCTTTCCTATGGTCACCATTCTACAACTCTGATCTGAGCTAGTTAATGAATAAACACCCTAAACACCCTATGCAGTCTGCTGTTAGGATAAGCTGTCAAACATCCTAACATCAAGCCCTCTCATTGTTCGATAGAGCCCACTGTCTGCTTCAGGGATAGCTCTCCAGCAATTGTGTGACACTTTTTCCCTCTCCACTGGATATAAGCAGCATACACACATGCTGTTTTTTCCAACTTAAAAATTTCCTCCTCCAGGTACCACCTCACATCTGTATTTCTCAGTTCTTCCTCTCCAATTTTCTGTAACTCACTCCAACCAAGCTTTCCTTTATCACTAACACTTTACCCAAAATATTCTCATCAAGGTTCTCAATGACACCCACAACACTCTACACAATAATGAATTGAGTCTTCATTCTCCTTGAACTGAAAGTAAATAATTTGACTTCCAGAACAAAATACTCTTCCCTTTCTGGGTTTACTCCTACCTCACTGTCCAATTCTTCTCTTACTCCTTTCCTGGTTCCACTTCACCTCCCCAATCTCTTAACGCAGGAGCGTAACAGGGCTTAGTCCTTGGATTGCCACCAATACTTTTAGGTAAACATCCCCTTTCATGGTACAATTATCTACATGCTGGTGACTCCCAAATTATCTCTCTCTAACATCACTCTCTACCTAATACCAGACACATAGATCCAACCACTTATTCCATATACCCTCAAGTACTAGATGGCTGTCTCAAGCTTGACTGGTCCTGGCCTATCTTCCCCCCAAATCTTCCTCTTCCCAAAGTCTTTCTCATCTTAGTGACAGGCAACTCTACTCTTCCAACAGGCAACTCCACTCTTCCAATTATGCAAGCCAAAAATCTGGGAATCATTCTTGATTCCCTGCTCTCCTACTAGGCATCGCAATCTTTCAGCAAATCCTCTTTGGCTCTACTTCCAAATTACATAGATAATCTAACCACATCTGATCACCTTAGCCACTATTTGCTCCTCAAGGAATATTCTAAGTGTCTTCCAACTATTCTCCCTACTTCAGGTCCTGCCCATTATATAGACTTTCAACAAAGCAGCCACAGTGAATCTCTTAACATTTAAATCAGATTATGACACTTCCTGTTATAGCTCTTCATTTCAGTCACAGTAAAAGCCAGAGACTTTACAACAGCCTCTAAAACCCTACTGGGTCCAGTCCCCTCCCCATTATTTTTCTGACCCATCTTCTATTACTCTGCTTTACTTAACTCCCATCCAGCTCTGCTAGTTTCCTTGCAGTAGAACAAACATGCACAGGCAACCTCTACTGCCTCAGGGTCTTGTACCGTTACTCTCCTTGCCTGGAATGCTTGTCTATCTGAAATCCACATGGCTTGTTTTTCATCCCTTTCAGGTTTCCTTTCAAATGTCACTTTCTCAATGAAGAGGTCCCTTCACCACTCTATTTAAAATTGCTAACTACCCATTCCCTAACACTCCAGTCCCCGGGCTTTATTTTTCATTACCTCATACACAAAAAATATAACTTACTTACTGATTTTTTCCTCCCTCTAGAACATACCCACCTTAAAAAAAAAAAAAAGATTTTATTTATTTATTTGGCAGAGAGAGAGAAAGCATGGATACAAGCACAAACACAAGCAGGGGGAGTGGCAGGCAAAGGGAAAGGGAGAAGCAGGCTTCCCCTCTGAGCAGAGAGGTGGACCTGGGGCTCCATCTCAGGACCGTGCCTAAGCCTAAGGCACACACTTAACCAACTGAGGCACCCAGGTGCTCCCATAACCACCTTCTTGAGGGTAAGGTATTTTTTGCTTTATACATTGTATCCTTGCCTTTGGAACACTGCCAACGTGGTGACACTAAAAAAAAAAAAATTATTGAATAAATGCAAAAAGAAACATTTCTATTTATAGGAATGCCTGGGATTTTCTTCAAGTTACACTCAGGAAAAGTATCTATCACTATCAGTGTTGATTTAGTTTAGTATTTTGCAAACTTGGCTGATATCAGACTCATCCCCAAGAGTTACAAAACTATTTAATTCTGGGCTAAGTCTAATGAACTGGCATCTGGGGGTGATACCCAGAAATTTTTTAAAAGTACTCCACTAATTCTAATGAACTGCTAGTTTACTTAGGAATGAAACATACCTGAAATTACAAGACTATATTCCAATTACAGTTCTGCAAATTTATGAAGATCTTATGCTCCTAAACTCTGATTTTTTTTATCCATAATGGAAATATCTAGTTCGCAAAGTTTTGAAAACTAAACATACATATAAGAGTTTCATTAACTGTCAAGTACAATAAAATGTGGAGTATTATGAAGTTTAATGAGCTCCTATATAAAAGTTGTGCCACTGTGGGTGCCTGGGTGGCTCTGTCGGTTAAGTGACTTCAGGTTAGGTCATAATCTTGGGTTCCTGGGATCTGGGCCCTGAGTAGGGGCTCCCTGATCAGCAGGGAGTCCACTTCTCCTCCCCCAGCCAACTTGTGCTCTCTTGCACACGCGCACTCTCACTCTCAAATAAATTTTTTTTAAAAAATTTGTAGCACTGGATACACTGGATATTTAGAGATTAATAACTTTTCCAATAAGTTCCAAAGTTTATAAATCAGAGATGAAAGGATAACCACTATATACCAACAACTAACAAGGACCCCAACAAGGTTAAAAAAAAATCCATCTTCAAATGTATTTTCTCCTCTCACAAGTCTAATGATAATAAAAACAAGTATCCTCATGCAATAACTCAGGAAAAATAACAAAATATTTAAAACTGTATACTAGACAGATCTAGAAACTCTGGTTATATATTAAACATGTACAGTCTAAAAAATACGAAATGAGTACAAATTTAAACACTGAAGAAAAAAGCAAAAAGCTAAAACCTTAATACTATCTAAGATTAATACTTTACCTGCAGATCCTCACACAAAAAGATAGATTCTTGAAAACTAATTCGGTAAGTCTTTAAGGCTTTTAACTTTCCCTTCTCTCTACAAGCAGGGCAATACCCATCTGACGGGACTTTAGCTGAATCATAATTCTAAAAAAGAAATAAAGTAAATTAAAATATAGACATTCCTAGATTGTATCAAATTACAAAAAGTTATATGGAAAAGTAACCCAGAAAAAAAATAAAATTTTCACCTGGAAGTGTCCTGGCTAGATATTTTAAACATGGCAAATAAAAGGAATGTATATATGCTTTACATACAACTATTATTCCAAAAAGAATATATTACAGTTTTAAATATTAAATTTTAAAAGTGTTAAAAATAGCATCAGTTTTATTTGCAAGAAAAAAAGTAATGTCAGCTGCCAGGGAAAATTTATGTTCCATATTTTCAGAGAATAATAAACCACAAGGTCTATGTTTTATTTCTACTTTCACATATCAATAAAACGCAGAGAGGTAAATACATTAAAATAATCTTTCGCCATTGCTGTAAGATTTCCGTGGAAGATATAATTTTTTAAAAGTTAATTGGTAAAATCAGAACCGAATTTTAGTCTCAAAAAAGGAGAAAAAAACCAACTTTGCACTGAGGCAAAAAATAAGTTCACTAACTTTTCCCAAATACCCCACCATGTGGAGTGAAGATATCCCTATATCAGTCCCTGGTCCAATCACTGGCAAACCATTTCCAATCTTCGGGGAATCCATCATTCCGAGTCATTGGCTAATTTATGTCACTTGAAACATGTCAATATCACTAAGGATTTTTCAATGAACCCTGGAAAAAAAAAAGTCAATAGACAATTAAATAAAAGTCCTATTTACTTTGAAAAAGAGCTATGCTATCTTATAAGACGCATATATATTTAAGTATGTTTTGAAACTGTATGTCCCAAAATAAACACATTCTAAAATTATAAGCTTGAAGCAAAAACAATTACCTGTATTTACTTATAATCCTAGTAAATTTGTTGGAAGAGGGCAGATTGGCAACAGGACCAAGTTTGACTCATTCATAAGCAAATTAATTAAAACTTGTAATAGAGATAAACTATTATTTAAATAACAAATTATACTGACCAGAGTTTAAAAACCTAGATTTTTAGGGTCTATGCATAATCTCAAACAAGCATATCAGCATCATACTAAGAATACATTTTACAGACGCCAGATCTATTAGGCCATCGCTTGACAGGGACAAAAGAACCCCATACATTTTTACTGCTTTCAACCACCAAGGTCATCAAGAGAATAATGCTATTTCTTAAAAATTTCCAACAATATGCTATTTTATAATAAACAAACTATATCACACAAAAATATAAACACTATAATACAAATTACACATGTAGCAAGCTTGTTTCGAGTTTAAGTCCATAGAACAGAATCACATTCAGCAAAGTCAAAATTATAAGTCTGGAGCTCAGTACAAGGGAAAATTAATTAAGAGTAGTTTAGATATGGACTTAAAATATATGGAAACCAGATACAAAAGACCTTAAAGCAGAGTAAATCACCACTTAGCAGGGGTGCTGTAAAATAACTTCAAGCAAAAGTCTTTCCCAAATCTATGAATTTCTATGACAACCACCTCCTGGGAAACTGTGGCTTACAGATTCACTTTAAAAACCAGTTACGCTATTCTATTCCAGATGTATAAACTTTACACATCTTTTAAGCCATGGAATAATTTCAAAAATAAAAATGCTTCTAAGGAAAGCGTAAGTGAACCTCAAACTACAGCACTACAGGCATTTTGAACCAAACAATTCTTCATTTTGAGGGCTGTCTTGCACATTGAAGGATGTTTAGCAGCATCACTGACTTCTACCTACTAAATAGTGAGTGCCATTGGCACAGTCCAGCTGTTGACAACCAAAAGTCTCCAGACATTGCCAAATGACCCCGGGAAGCAAAACTGCCTCCTGAGAACCACTGCTTTTTGCCTTTTTTTTTTTTTTAAATAAAAATAAGCCTGATGATAACTTTTACTTCTTCGGCTCCTCAAAGACAACACCAATTTCTTATTTTTGGCTGGCTCTATTTATAATATACTTGCAAAAGTGAACTATACAGGAAAGAATCAAACTGCTTATGGTTCCAGAGTAGCTAAAAGCATGGGCTTTCCAACTGCACATGTGGGTTCACAAATTTTTAACACTGCTTTGTACTAAGAATTAAATACAACAATACACGTAAAATGCTTAGCACCTGAACAGACGGTAAATTTTAACTACTATTCATTCAGTGCTAATTTTATACTTCACTCTATGTATAGAATATGCTACACATTTTGTATTATTCTGCAGTATTCTCAAAAGAAAAACTGGTGCCCCATATAACCTGAGTAAGATGTTTCTGATGAAAATTTCCATCTGCCTGAGGGATCTAAAAAACTTTTTTGGCCTGTTTTTTTTTTCTCTCTCTCTCTCTCTCAATCTCAATTATAAAAGTAAAACATAAGCCTTCAAATCTGCTCTGATCCTGATCCCAGCAGCCAACATTTCAGTGGGAAAAGCAAATAGGTTGGTGATGGAAATTCAAATATGCAAAACCCCACAAAAGAAAATTCATTTTAAAAAAATACCAGAGGTGAGCTATTCAAGTCTTTCAAAAACAATTAACTTTATCTTCTATACAAACCCTGGGGTGATTCTTACAATTTGCCTTCAAAGCTCATCTTCATTGTTCTCCCTACCAACATAACCTGCTCCTTTTTATTATATCTAACCTATATTTTGGTACCTTCATCTTTCCAAACACACACACAAGAAAATTTGAGTGGTCCTCGAAATTTTCACTTCCCACTTCTTCATGCAGTAAAAGTCACCAAATTCTGTGGAGTTCTTTGGAAGCCTCAAATCCCCACCTCTCCATCCCATCTCAATTCTGTAACACTGCCAAAGTGACGCTTGTACAAAATGAGTCTTAAGCTGAGACGGCTCAGCTTAAAATCACCTGCTTACTCCAACCCGATTACAGGAAAGTCCAAACACCTCAGTACGGACCTAAACGTAGTATATGACCTAAAGCTCACTGTACTTGAAACCAACCTGGCTTTCCAATCTTACCCTCTTCTACTCCACTTCACCCTCAGCACCTTTCTTCTGACGCCCTCTTCTCAGTACTTCTCGGAGTCACTGATACTCCCAGACCCCGAATGTGAATTACTTAGCCCGGTATGAACGCAGTTACAGCACAATGAATGTGTAAAGGTTGCCCTGGGAATGACGAAAAATATGCAGTTAAGCTGTTTCACAGTCCCGCGTGCACAGTGGGGAAACCCACAGAACCAGCTGCTCCGAGAAGAGCCTTAAACCCATTTTGAGTTTGCCCTCCAAGACCAAGCGGACTCAGCACATGAATTACCAAAGGTACGACAGAGCGAACTTAAAGCCGAGGAATGGGGCGGCTTTGGGCGCCCAGCCCTGCCTGGTTCCAAACCCAGCCCTCCAGAATCACAGACCTTGAAAACCCGAGGAGGTACAGGATTCCGTTAACCCTCTCCATCCCCGCGCTCTTTGGAAGAGCGAAAAACAACTCTGGTTTCTCTTCAGCATTTACCTCTCTGAACCAAAACGAGTATCAGTAACTCTATCTCCATACCTCAATCACCAAGCCTCCCACCCAAGCCCAGTCCCAGCCCCCTTTCCTCTCCCAGCAGAGTCCACCTTTCTGCGCGCCGACTACCCCAAAGGCAGTGTCTTTTCCCCAGCGCTGTCCGCCTTCCGGATTTCAGGAGCCAGAGGAAACTACACTCTCTCTTTCCTTACCTGCCGCGTGCACTCCTCTTTCTCGCACCGGATCGGTCCGAACTCCTGTTCCAGATTGGGTCCACACTCCACCGTGCAACGTTCAACCCACGTTCCCCTCGGCCTGCTCCTCCCCCACCGGCCTCTCCGCTAAAAAAGTAGCTTCCGGTTTGAGTCCGCAGCAAAAGAGTTCCCCTTCCTGCTCCGCGCGGGGCCTGAAAGTACGTCAGCGTGGTGGGGAAGGTGAGAACCGGTGCACTTCCGGACGGCCTCTGCAGAGGCGTGGCTGTCCGCCCGGTGTCGCAGCCGCAGTTTCAGCAGCGGCGACGGCTAGGGGCGGGGCCGGTGGCTGCCGAGCCCGGCATCTGTGAGTGGCTGGGTTTGGGGAGGCGACGTTTCTGGAAGCTGCTGGAAAGTGCTCGAGTGGCGGAGGTGACGCCGGCGGCCAGGGGGTGGGGCGTGATTAAAACTAGTGCGCGTCCGGCAGCGGAGGGATTAGGTTGAGGGAAGATACTGTCGCGCGCGGCGTTTCGCCCTGGCTCGCGGGAGTCGGGGTCGGAAGTCGACGCGGCGGAGAGTGACCTGGGTGGATGGATGGACGGATGGATGGACGGACGGACGGACGGACGGACGGATGGATGGATGGATGGGTGGGTGAGGGAAGGGCTCTCGGTCGCTTGCAGAGGCGGAGGGTGCAGTCGAGCTTGTCGGACGGAGCGTCTCTGCAGCGCTGCGGCCTCCACGACGATTTGGGTCTCGCAAGGCCCCCGTAGTCCGCTCTCTTAAAGCCTCGGTGAGAGCCGAGCAGTCACAGAGTGTGTGTTCACAAAGGGTCACCACACGCGGATCTGCCCCCTCCCTGTCTCCCTAAACCCTATCTTCGAGGCCAGGGGCTTTTCTGCCAGGATTCTGGGAGTGTTTCACCTCCTTTCCTCCCTCCCAGATCTTCTAACGGTAAGGGAAGTAGCCAAAGCACAGGGACTTTGCTATCCACGAGCCGTTCTTAAGGAGTCAGCAGCCGATCTGTCCCTGCTGCGCTCATTTCAGCTGCCCTGCCTTGCTTTAACTTAAGAGAAAGGGGGAGTTCTCATTTAGTTGATAAGTTTAAGGCTCTGCTTTCTTAGGAAGGTCTTGTGGCTTAAGGGACATCGTGACCGCGCGTGCTATTTCGGAGTTGCATTCTGAATCTTGGGGCAGCATATTCTAGAAGTCCTTTTGGTCTACTGGTTCTATGTCCTAGAGTAATATGTAGTTTCTGACTATTTCTTTTTACAGAGTAACCACCGTTGGCATTTTGGGCTGTGGGGTATTTTTAGTGGTCTCAAAGTATAGAACTATATTCTGGAATAATGCTGGTGATTTTGATAAGGTGGTATAGCAGAAACAAGTCCCAAACACCAAAAAATTCTTCAGTAAAAAGGATTTTAGTTTTATTTAAGAATGCATATGGCTGAGAAATCCAGTAGGGAGACTGAAAACCAGGCTGGTTAATTTTTGTTTACCCTTTTTTGTTGTACTCCATTATTAATATACTTGTTTATTTGTTGTAAGATTTAACTAGTTAAGTTTTCTTTTTTTAAATGAACTATGAAAATGCGAGAACCCAGTATTTCCACCTTGAAATAATAGCCAAACTCAGAGTTTTTCTTGTTCATCATTGCTATTTCCATTTTTTAGGATGGAATACACTATATATTTTTTGTAATAAATGTTTGCTGCATTGTTAACTGCATAAATGGAACAAAATAATTGATTCAGTTAAAATTTTAAGGTTGAAAAATCAACATTGCCAAACTGAACTGTTATCA
>RCUC01127315.1:0-28412 GCA_003697995.1 Taxidea taxus jeffersonii | reverse complement strand
TTTTTTTTTTTTTTTTGCCTTTTTAAAAGAAGAGAAAGTTAAGAATGTTTAAATGTTGATAGCAAAGAATCCATGGAGAGATGAAGGATGATGATGAGTTAATGATGTGAGGCAGTCCATAGGATTAGGTTCTTACGAAGGCAGGACTATTGGGGGCCCATGGGTGGCTTAGTCAGTTAACTGTCTCACCTTTTGATTTTGGTTTAGGTCATGATCTCAGGGCTGTGAGATCGAGCCCCATGTGGAGCCCCATGTTGGGCTCCACACTGGACATGTAGTCTGCTTAAGATCCTCTCTCAGCCTCTCCCCCATTGCCCTACTCTCTCTTGCATGTTCTCTCTCTCTCCCCCTGTCTAAAAAAGAAACAAAAGAAAAAAGAAGGGGGGACTGTTAAAAAATCCCTAAGACAGGTAAAAGAATTATCTTCTTAAATAAAGAGATCATCCATTCTTCACTGTGGAAGGATACATGTGTTGATGCACTCTTTTAGGTTTGCTGTTTGTGAAGGTTTGGATTTTCTCTGTGAAGCAGGAGGATGAAGTCACTGACTGAAAAGGCTTTGGTAGGTAGGAGCTGGGGGTGCTGGAGATTTAAAGAGAGTAGAAAGTTTGGTATACTACTTATGATGACTGGAAGAAAGAGTCAACAAAAGAGACATTGCAGTATTGCTGGATGGTATTGAGAGCTTGGTGTCTGTGAGTGTAGGAGGGGATTATTGAGGGAGAAACAAACAAGCGATGTGATGGATCATCAATGCAGATGACTGGGGCAGTAAACCTAACATGAAGAGGTGGTGGGTTTAGAATAGGGTCACTTCCAACTCTTTCTTATTTCCCAGAGGAGGCTAAAATTAGTAAAATCATCTTCCATGGAAGAATTTGAGAAGGACTTGATGGTTATGAGTGACAATTGCCAAATGTTCATCTTTATTTTCTCACAAGACGAGATGGTGTTTCCGGTTCTGTTCTGTTATAAAGAGTGAGGCAAGGACAGTTTTGTAGAACCAGGATTCCTACCTTGGTTTCTTCCTCCAGCTGCCTGGTGCTAACAGCTTGGAGTATTTTCTTACAGTCATATGATTGGTAACTACAATTCAGAGCAAGACTCCAGACAGGAATTTGTGCCAACCAATTAGAAAAGGTCATCGCACTAATCTTAAACTGTACTAGGGGTAGGGAGAGATGCAACTGGCAAGGCTAATTTTGTCATGTGGCATGCAAGGGTATGTGGCAAGTCAGTGGTCCCCACCTTACCTTGGCTAAGAGCCTATAATCCTTGGTTATGATCAGATGTAGGGGGAAGGAAGCACTCACACTAAAAATCACCATGAAGTTAACTGTATTCAAGAGCAAGCCTTCAAGTTTCCCTAGCCATAAAGAATTCCAGAATGCTATGGCAGACTTGCTGAATTATCCTCCTCCTCATCGCCTGGTGAGACTGTGTGTGTGTGTACCTTGGCAACCTCAGTTATCCTGTGACACGTTGCAGTGAGAACATTTATCACATTATGTGCTGAGAAAAGTAAAAGAAATGGGAGTTGGCTGAACCGAACAAAGTAAAGCCGGGATTGTTGATCAAGGAGTCAAATTGCTAACTCTCAGATAATACCCATGTGGTGAATGCATTTGTCACTGGATTAAAATATTAGGTGTGTTTTTCTCTCTATGTGTTTTAAAGAAAACTACTTGTCTTAAAATTTTGCAAAGAGACTTGCTTAGTGACAGGGTATAAATCGACACATGTGGTGGAAAATCAGAATGTATTTTAATTAATATTAATCTCCTATGCTTCTTAAATGCCCAGTATTTGGAAGGGACAAAAGCTCATTTTTGATTAGGAGGTTTGAAAACATTTTACTTTCAAGTAATTGATTCAGGGTAATAATGGTTAAAAACATTACTACTTTGTCATGGCAATAATAATGATAATGATAATAATTATTATAGCTACTGTTTATTACTTACTTGTGCAAGGCACTATATTATCTAAGCCATACAACAACCTTACAACCTGGTACTGTTATTTTATGCTAATTATTTTACAGAAGTCTTGTTTAACCAGCAAGAAAGCTGGGCAGTACTAAATGTCTGGCTAGAATTCACACCAGAGTATGTTTTTCTCTAGAGTCAATGATCTGCTATGTTCTGCCATTTTCTCTGTGACATTTTAGTCTCTGTGCCTCAGTTTCCTCTGTATAAAATAAGAATAATTAAACATTCATTTCATTGGGATTTAAGGACTGAATAGACAGTACATGTAAAATTCTGATAACAATGCCAAGTGCATAGAAAATACTCAAGTAAAGGTTAGTTGCATGACTTGCCCTAGAGTAAATAATGGATCCATTAGAAGTTTTGCTGCTTTTGTGTAGTCTGTCCTGATAAGCTGTCAGTTTGCATTTTGAACTGCTTTTCTTGCAGTAGCTTTTCTTGCAGTAAGAGGGCTGACCTACCCACAAACTCTTTCTTGGGATCAAAGGCTCAGATCAACTAGTTGGTGCATGCGGCTACAGTTATAAAAATAGAATAAAGTAAAGTCTAAATGGCCTAAAAGAGAACCACCTTCTTAGCTGCAGTTTTATAACAATATGCTGTATTCAGCTGCAAAGAAAAAAAGCCTATAAAAAGAACAGTGTTTAGCAACAGGCTCTTTGAGAAGTATCTGTTTAGTTAAAACCACAGCTTTCTAAAATGGGTTAGCAAAATCAGGACCAACATAAGAAAACCTGTGAACATGCATTCCTGTGAGGATTTCTAGGATATGAGGTCATCTGCCTCATCTTTGCTTTCCCATATGTTTGGGAAGTTACCATTTCAAATCTTACTTGGGAGTACTACTCAGCAACGAAGAGGAAGGAATGTTGATACATGCTAAAATATGAATGAGTTTTAAAATAATTATGACCAGTGAAAGAAGTCAGACAAAATAGGGCAGTCTCTATGATTCCATTTATATACAGTTCCAGAAAATGAAAATTGATCTATAGTGACACAAAGTAAATCAGTAGTTGCCTTGATAGAGTGGGGGTGAGGGAGCATTATAAAGAGAAATAAAGAAAGTTTTAGAGAGTGATAGTTTCACAAATGTACCAAACTGATCAAAACTTGCCAAAACTTATCAAACTGTACACTTTAAATATATGTTTATTATACTTCAATTACACCTTAATAAAGCAGTTAAAAAAATTTCACGGATACTTTAAAAGATTCTTCTTTAAAATTGTAACTTTATTATTTTTTCCTTTAAATCTATTGTCAATTCTTTTTTTTTTTTAAGATTTTATTTATTTATTTGAGAGAGAGAGAGAGACAAAGATAGTGACAGAGAACACAGGTTGTATAGAGAGGGAGAGGCAGGCTTCCTGCTGAGCAGGGATTCCCAGGACCCTGGGATCATTACCTGAGCCGACACTTAACCAACTGAGCCACCCAGGTGCCCCTATTGTAGCTTCTTATTTGAAAGAATTTTGTGTTTTCTGATAACCTCAAATTTCTGCATTGATTTTAGAATTAGCTATCAGATTTCCCTTACTCACTTATATATAACCTTGTACTCTCCAACCTGCACACACGTAAACACATAAACTGGTTAACACTTTGATGAACTGCACTGAAAGTATACATTAATTTTGGAAGAAAAGACATTTTTATGATATTGAGTATCAGGAACCATGAGTATGTTATATCTCCATTTATTTAGATCTCCTTTAATTGTCTTTCAAAAGTTTCACAATTTTCTCCATAGGTCTTATATATTTCTAAATATTTATAATTGTATTACTATTGAAAGGATATTATTTTTGAAAAATAATTTTTCTGTTGAACATTTATACAAATGCAGTTGGTTTTTATACACTGGTTTTTAATACAGTAATCTTTTATTAATCCTTTTAGAGTCTTTGATTCTTTCAAGTTACCTAAGTAGCCAATGATAGCATCTATGAATACTAAGAGTATTTATACATTTTTGCTGATTCTCATCACTTTCATTTCTTTCTCTTGCCTCAATGTTTGGGCTGATTTCTTTAAAACAATGTTAAATATAAATGGTGATTATTTCTTTTCTTCTTACTCTTATTCCTAATCTTAAGGGAAATGATTTCAGTACTTTATCAATGAGTATGAGTTTATTTTGTAGGAAGATTTTGAATCACAGATTCAATTTTTTAAAAGTTATAGGACTATTAATTTTCTGTTCTTTTACTAGTCAAATTTACTAAATTACATTTTCCTAGCATTTGTTTTCAAATTTGTTAGCATAAAGTTGGTCATGAAAGTCTTACTACTTTTAAAATGTCTGCAGCATTTTAAATTATATCTATTTTATTCCAAATTTTGCTTATGAAAGCATTCTCTTTTTTCTTAACAAAGTTTGAATTTCTTTTTACCACTTTTAAAACTTTATAAGAACTTTTAACTTATGTTAAAGTCTTATAAGTTTATAAGAATTAATAAAATTAAGTTTATAAGAATTTTATAATTGTAGAAGTAACTTTTTATTTGCAGATCATTTCTATTTTAAATGTGTTCTAAATCTGAACGACTAGAAGAGAACTTCTCTCCTATTATTGTAGATAAGCTGCTCAATGCTAAGTCTAACTTCTTCATTTGTGCATTAAGTTTTATACTTTTCTCCTACTCAAAGACACTGGCCTGCCAATTCTCCTCTTTCCCTGTATCATCATATTTCCCCCTGTTATTGGAACATTTCCATCAATGTAAAATATGCCATTATTTTTTCATCTTACAACAATAAGAACAAACAGCATCCTCTTGACTTCACTGTTTTTTTTTCCAGCTGCTGCCCTATTTCTGTTCTTTTGCAGCAAAACTCTTTTAGAAAGCTGTTTGCACTTGCTGTTTCCAATGTGTCTTCTCATTTTTTTTTTTTTCTTGAATGCAGTCAAATCAGGCTTCTCACCAAACACTGCTCTGAAATTCCTTTCTTCTGGTCACCACATTGCTGAAATCTTGTTACCATCTTTTGGTCCTCTTCTTACTTACCTGATTAGTAGCATTTGACACAACTTGCTCATTCTCCTTTGAACCACTTTTCTTCCTTTGGTTCCAGTACAACACATCCAGCTGGTACCCCCCACTGTATTTCTGGCTACTGCCTCTCAATCTCTTCTGCTAGTTCCTTCTCATGTCATCACTGTCTAAAACTTTAACCCTTAATGGCTTAATCTTTGGACTTTGGACTTTCTTTTATCTGTACCACTTTTTGGTGATATCATCTAGTATCTTGGCTCTAAATATCATCTATATTCTAATGACTCCAAAATTATATCTCCATCTTATATCTTTCTTCAGCACACTATTGTTAATTCTACTTTCTACGTGAACACCATAAACTTTCAATATAACTGGTGGACAAAGTGGCTCTGAGGGTTTTTGGAAGTCAAAACCAGTTCAAAGCCAGTGCCTAATAACTTCTGAAATATCTGAGTTTTTCTTTTTCCTATAGTACGGACACAGTGGAAAAGGCTCAAGAAAGATTTATAGTGTATATATGTGGCAGTGTAGCAGGCTGTATCCTCAAATGAAACTGGTCTCTCTCTTTAATGAAAGGATTCTGGAGTCATGTATGGAAACTGGGAGAGAGGCATTGTGTCAACTCATGTCTGATTTCCAACAGCCTGGAAATTTTTTTTTTTTATAGATCAAATAACATCTTAGTAAGCTATCTGTGTATTTCATTCCTAGAGACACTGTAATAATAATTTGCCACTGCCAAAGATACCTGTAAGACAAAATATGCAGACTACCAGTTTATTTCTACCTCGCCCCCCAACAGGGTAAATGTATCTACTTTGCCTCTGTCAGTTAGGCACTGACATTTGGCCTCTGAATCCCATTGCCAATCAGGAGAATATCTCAACAGCAGCATCTTCCATTTTCATACCTTTCCTACAAAGAGCAGCAACCAGAGGGCTCTCCCAAGATTCTGGTTCTCCCCTCACCAATGTACAGCAAGTGTCCTTTAAGCTCTCCCAGCGAATGTAGCACAGGTTGAGGGCAGTAATGAGGTGGAAATGTAGGTCACATTTGATAAATCTGCTGCAATATTCTTATCTCCTCAAGGCTTTTGGATCTGTTCTGCATTTTGCCAGAGATGTTCTGGCATCTTGATCTCATTAAATGCAGGCTATCAAAAAGTCAAGGGCCACTCAACCAGAATAAGCTATTAGAACCACTTCTAATCAACACATTAAGTACATAAACACCATCGATACATCAAAAGCAATAAATTTGGTGTTTTCCAGAATTCTATGGTCTATCATCTTTAGAATACATTCAGAGTCTTCCCTCTTTTTTCCTGAAATTGTTCCAATGCACTCAGAAAATCCATTTCACCACAATCCTTGTTACCTGTGATGCCACAGTAGCTGAAAAGGCCATAGTCACTTAGTTTCCCAAGGACCTACTCCAGTGGGCATCTTACCATAATCAATCACATGTAATGCTTTGATTAATCATACGCCAGTGCATGTCATGGATCACCATCAATCCATTTCCCATTAACAAGGAGCTCGACACTGATGCAAACCCCCAAAATGACCAAATTAACCCCAATATACTATGTTTGATAGTCTGCTTCACAGGATGGTTTCTAGTGCCAATATCTTAATGTCAGGGTCATCAAAAACAAAGCATAGCAGTGTTTTGAACAGAAATGTATTGATTGTATGAATTAGTAACTATGACTAAAATTACTCTCTATGTACCAGAAAAAGAAAAAAAGAGAGCAAAAAAGAGAAAGACAATGAGGGAGAGAGAGAGAATGAGGGTATTTCTCTAAAACACTAGGAATGTCTCAGAGGTAGTGGTCACTGGAAGCAGCCATTCCCTTAAGGATGGGAGAGAGCAAGAGGGAGAGGTTGGAAGTTTTAAACCCTGGAGCTAGGAGGAAGGGCCTGTGGTGCTGGAACTCAGCTTCTGACTAAGTTGTGCTTAGCTGTGCTGATATCCTTCATGGGAGGAGGTGGGTGATAAGGATGTTTCTACCAATATTGGAATAATTAAAACTAGACTCAACTGCTGTTACTGAGAGGGTCTGCTGCTACAAGATGAAAGCATTGCTACGGGGAATGCTCACAGAAGTAAGAACAGGCAGGAAGCAAACACAAAACCTACAGCAAAGAGGTGACAGTTTGAGGCTCATTCTTATCTTGCAATCAGACTATACCCCAAAGAAGTTAAAGCAAAGAAAATCACCAGTAGGGGGATGCCTGGGTGGTTAAGTGTCTGCCTTTGGCTCAGGTCTTGATCCCAGGGTCCTGGGACCAAGTCCCTCATGGGCTCCTTGCTCAGTGGGGAGGGAGCCTGCTTCTCCCTTCCCTCTGCCTGCAGCTGCCCCCATGTATGTGCTCTCTCTGACAAATAAATAAAATCTTTAAAAAAAATCACTGGTAGGGCCTCATAAAGACTGAATTCTTAAAAACAAGAGAAAAGGGGCCCTGGGTGGCTCAGTGGGTTAAGCCTCTGCCTTCGGCTCGGGTCATGATCCCAGGATCCTGGGATCGGGCCCCGCATCGGGCTCTCTGCTCAGCAGGGAGGCTGCTTCCCCCCTCTCTCTGACTGCCTCTCTGCCTACTTGTGATCTCTCTCTCTGTCAAATAAATAAATAAAATCTTTAAAAAAAAAAAAAAAACAAGAGAAAATAACACACATACATTACCAACAAAAGAGTGGTAAAAGATGTTACCTTTCCACCTGTCTTACTTTGTGGGCATGGTGTAAGAGCAAAACATTTGTATGCATGCATATGTATACAAGTGAAATGTTTGGGTTCATCCTTATGGTCACACAATTTAAATTTGTTTCCATAATTTCTTTCTTAAGAAGAAACTGACAAGAAATTTAGTGAGCATATAATGTCAAAGTATTATCTTTTATGTGTATTTATTTACCCCAGCATACACGACCTCCACAAATAAGGAAGCAAGGGATAGGGGTGTGGAGAGCAGAAGAATGATGTACTGTTCTGGGGAATAGTAAACATCTGTGAGATTCAGAACACAGGTCTGCTCCTGAGACTGAGAAAACCAAGGGGTTCTGAGACCTGGCCCTGAGCATTCTGAGTAGTTGAAAACAGCACTGTGTGTGTAGTGCCGATTAAATCAGGCTCCTTGATTGATATATAGGGATATATGTATGGATCTGTGTATGTAACTGTGCATATATGTGTGTTATGTGCATATATGTGCACATAAACAATGTTTGAGTCTGCTTAGGCTGTTATAATAAAATACCATATACAGGGTGGCTTGAACAACAGATATTTATTTTTCAGAGTTCTGAAGGTGGGAAGTCAAAGATAAAGGTGCCAGCAAGGTCAGATCCTGGTGAGAGCCCTCTTCCTGGCTTGTGACACCTATCTTCTCTTTGTGTCCTCCTGGTGGAAGGGAGAGTGAGCTCTGGCCTTTCTGCCTCTTCTTATAAGGACACTGATCCCATTCTAAGGATTGACTCCACCCTTGTGAATTCATCCAGACCGAATTATCTCCCAATGACCTTACTTCCCAATATGATCACATTGGGGGTTAGGGCTTCAACATATGAATTGTGGGGGAACACACTCAGCGCACAGGATACACATGGGTGCACATACCTCTCCCCTCCAAGTGATTCTAATGTGCAGCTAGGGTTGCCAACTATTGCTTTGAAACACTGCATCTCTGGGGCGCCTGCATGGTTCAGTCCTTGAGCGTCTGCCTTAGGCTCAGGTTATGATCCCAGTGTCCTGGGATTGAGCCCCGCATGGGGCTCCCTGCTCTGCGGGAAGCCTGCTTCTCCCTCTCCAACTCCCCCTGCTTTTGTTACCTCTCTCCCTATTTCTCTTTCTGTCAAAAAAAAAATTAATAATAAAATCTTAAAAGCAGGGGCACCTGGGTGGCTCAGTGGGTTAAGCCTCTGCCTTCGGCTCAGGTCATGATCTCTGGGATCGAGCCCCACATCAGGCTCTCTGCTCCGCAGGGAGCCTGCTTCCCCATCTTTCTCTGCCTGCCTCTCTGCCTACTTGTGATCTCTCTCTGTCAAATAAATAAATAAAATTTTTAAAATCTTAAAAGTAAACAAACAAAAACCAGTGACTCTCAAGCTTCAGCATGTATTAAAGCCACCTGGAGAACTTGTTAATAAATGTTTGGATGGGCACTACCCCCATAGTTTCTGACTCTCTAGGTTTCAGGTGGGGCACCAGAATTTGCATTTCTACCATGTCTCCAGGACACGTTTATGTCAGGATCTTACTTTGAGAACAGTTTTAGAAGTTGCTGACCTCGAATGTACACAAGCTGTAGAAATTAAGTGTAACTACTTCTCATCAACTCCTGAGTTTAGGAATTCCATCCACATAAATTCTCTTATTTAGTCAACAAGTATTTTTTGAGTGCCTAGTAACGTCTAGGTCCTCTGTTAGGTTCAGGGGATACGCTAGGGAATAAGGCAGACAGAAACCCTGCTCTCTGGGGCTTCTATTCTCTGGGAACCCAAGCCTGCGGTGAGTCGCTCCTTTGCATTTCTAAGGCTCTATTCACTTTGCTTTGTTAAGTATTTGTCTGTTTATCTCCTCACTCAAGGTGGGAGGGACTGAATTATCATTCATTCACTCTTTCATTAGCTTACCAGAAAGTGGGCTTGCTAAGGAGATCCAAAGTGAAAACCATAGTCCTCATCCTCAGGAAATTCCCTGGGTAGCAGTGAAGACAACAAATGGAAAACTACAAGCCGTGGCAATAAATATGAGAGAGGCTGTAGAAGATGCTATTACCAAATCTCCTCTCCCTGACTGGGACACCTTTTTCTCAGCTGCTGTCAGTGCTAAGGTAATGCCTTCTATCTGACACTTGTTTTGGAGCACCGTCCCTGACTAATGGAAATCACCTGCCCTGGACACTGCTGCGAGGTTATCACCTTCCTATTACTTCTTGGAATAAGAGTAGACTCCAGCCAGGGGAAGAAAATGGGGGGAAGCAATGAAGTCAAAGAATCTGGGCGAAAGACTAATACGTGGCTAAATGTGACTGGAAGATGCTGGGAGGGTGTGTGCTCTGGGAGATAAGCCTGGATGGTGCAGACAATGAATGTTTTTCAGTGACACAGGCAAGCATTTCATGCTATCTGCAGGATTTTAAACGGGTGAGTGGCATGGTCAGATTTCCATTTTAAAACCATCATCATGGCTTGAAGGAGGGATTGGGGGTCAGGGTAGGGGGGCGGTGAGCTTGGAGGCACGGGTTAGTGGTCAACTGTCCTGGCTCTGAAGTCAGACTTCCTGGGTTTGAATCCTTGATCTTCCTGTTAAAAGCTGAACTACATTGGTTAAAATATGTAATTTCTCAGTGCCCTCAGTTTCCTTATCTTTACATTGGGATTAAAGGTAGAATTTACTCTTTAAGGTCATGAGGAGAAATAGTCAAATAATTCATGTTGTGTATTTAGAACAGTGCCTGGCCCATAGAAAGTGCTTATTGTCAGCTGTCATTATGTACTGTTTTATTATGACTATTCTTAGTAGTAGCAGAGGTAGCACAAGGAAAGCATTAGCGATGGCGGTAGTCTGTTGAGGTGAAAAAGGATCGGACGCAAAACTAGGAAGGTAGCATCGGGGACAGAGCGCGGAAGAATTTTGTATGATATTTAGGTTTTCAAGTCTTGGTAACAGTTTGAACTTAGAAGTGGGTGAGAAAATAGCTTGAGCTCTTGGTTGGACATGGGGTGGTGCCATTTCCTGAGATAGGGCTCCCAGGAGGAGATGTTGATTTTAATGGGGGAAGTTGGGGTTTAGTTTTGTATACTTTGTGTTTTAAACACATTTGCTACATCCTTAGGGGGGCATTTCCATGTGTCTTCTTGGAGGCTATATAGATCTGACGTCAGGGAGACAGACAGACTTATCCTTGAGAGAACTATTTGATAATCAAGAACATATTTGTGGGTGCCTGGGTGGCTCAGTGGGTTAAGCCTCTGCCTTTGGCTCAGGTCATGATCTCATGATCAAGGCCCGCATCAGGCTCTCCGCTCAGTGGGGAACCTGCTTTCCTCTCTCTTCTCTCTCTCTCTCTCTGCCTGCCTCTTTGCCTACTTGTAATCTCTGTCAGATAAATAAATAAAATCTTAAAAAAAAGAACACATTTGAAACTGCTGTATCTATTGAATGCCCCAAATGTTTTTAAACTATATGAGAAAATAATTAGAAAAAAAAATGAGAGCAAAAAATAGCTTTTAAAAGATTTTAAGCAGAAGAGGAGGATAGAGGTTTCAGGGCACAGAAGAAAAAGCAGTAGAAAAATAATGCAGCCTTGGGAAGAATACATGGTACATCAGAACTCTTAAATAGAACCAGCAATGTCCACCAGGTCTGTAAAACTACAAAAGTGGACTCACATTGTCTAGGCAATGTCTGCAATTCCCAGACCACAGAGGGAATAGAGAGTATAAAAGGAGGCGTTTTTACCTTTAAAGTTACAGGTGACATTCCAGGTGCAAGGTGAGGAAAACATCTCATGTTCACTTTGATGAATTTTCTTTTAACACCGGGGCCCAAGCTAAAGTCATTCCACAGTGTGTAATGCTAGCTCTGTAAGAAAAGCTGACTTGTTTTAGATGTTTTCTTTAAAAAAAAAAAAGGCAACACACACACACACACACACACATACACACACACGCGTGTGCGCGCACAAAACCCTCCAAAAAAACCAAAAATGAAAACTGAGAGCATATCATCATAGAAGGCTATTGTGGTCTAGAAATCAACAAGTTAAAAAAAAATCAAAAGGAAGTTAAGTAGAATTGTTCTAGGATCAAGAGTTCCCATTCCCTTGCCAGAATTAGATAAAAATGAAAACTATGTAAGAGTTTTAAACAGTATTTTACAAAGCTAACTGTGCAAGACATATGTTACTTTATTTTTGGAATTAGATTAAATTTGGTCCTGAGCTTCTTTACCTCAGAGAGATAGTGGTAAATTCAGTTTGGGTTCTTACTGGGACTCCCTCCCTATTTGTAAGTGTAATACAAGGACGAAAGCTTTGGCCATGTGTTCTTTCCAGAGATTTGGGCTTCATTCTGGTTACCCATGAAAAGGCCATGCTCCTTTGAAGTCCAGAGGTGCTGTTGCTCTTTCTCAAGCAACTCTTGGAGCACAGGAATCTGAATTTTTAACCCTGAATTTCATACCTGGGGAAAACATACTTTAAGAATGAGGGGGAAATCAAGACATTTTAAAATGAATGGAAACTGAGAGAATTTGTTGCCAGAAGATCTACTATAAATTACTAAAGGAAGTTCTTTAAACAAAAGTTATGTTTGATGGTTTAAAAAATTATTACACTGATAAGGCTTTAAATACATGTAGAGGAAATATTATTTCAAGTGTAGGAGAGTAAAGGGACACAAAGCTAGGTAAGGTTTCTACACATTACTTGAACTAGTAGAATGACAATACCAAACAGACTCTGATAAGCTATATATATATATAATGTAGTAACTCTATCAACCATTTAAAAACCTAAACAGGGAAACTAAAAAAATGCTATAAATAAATTAAAATGGAATTCTGTTACAAAAAACGCCACAAGAAGACAAGGAAGAAAACAGAAAAACAGCGGGAACACAGAAAACAAACAAAAAAATGACACATGTCCAATGATCTATTTTTTGTTATTGTTGCTTATGCTTTTGGTGTCATATTGATGAAATCATTGTCTAATCTTAGTTTGTGTAGATTTACACTTATATCTTCTTCTAAGATTTTTATACTTTGATCTCTGATCCATTTGTTAATTTTTGTATATGATGTGAGGTAGGGGTCTAACCTTTGGCATCCTTATTGAAGACCAATAGTGTTTATTTCAGGGTTATTAATTCTATTCCGTTTGTCTATATATCTATGCTTATACTAGTACCACATTGTCTTGATTGCTATAGTTTACCATAGCTCTTGAAATTGGGAAATGTGAGTTTTCCAATTTTGTTTTGCTTTTTCAAAATTGTTTTGGCTGTTCTCATCCCTTGCATTTTCATATGAATTTTAGGATCTGTTTGTTTTTTCTGCAAAAAAACAGCTGGTGTTTTGGTAAGGATTGCATTGAATTTGCAGAGCAATTTGGGGAATATTACCATTGTAACAATATTAAATATTCTGATCCACAAACATGGGTGTTTTTTTATTGAGTTAGGCCTTTAATTTCTTTCAATGATATTTTGTAGTTTTCAGAGTATAAGTGTTACATTTCTTCAGTTCATTTACTCATAAGTATTTTTGATATTATTTTCAGTGGAATGATTTTCTTGATTTCATTTTTGATTTGGTTACTGCTACTATATAGAAATATAATTAACACTGATGTTTTGATATATCTTGCAACCCTGCTGAACTCATTGATTATCTCTGTTTTAAGAGTTTTTTAGTGGATTCCTAGAAGAGTTTCTATGTATAAGGTTGTAGCCTTGGCAAATGGAGACAATTGTACTTATTCCTTTCTAATCTAGAGATTTTATTTAATTTTCTCACATAATTGCCCTGGCTAAGACCTTTACTACTTTGTTGCATAGAAATAGGAGGAGTGGACATCCTTATCTAGTTTGCAATTTTCACCATTAATTGTGTTAGTTGTAGGTTTTTTATAGACAAGCTTCTGTATATATTTTTTTGTTTTTAATATTTATTTATTTATGTATTTACCTTTTAAATCAACATATACTGTATTATTTGCCCAGGGATACAGGTCTGTGATCATCAGGCTTCACACTTCACAGCACTCACCATAGCACATACCCTCCCCAATGTCCCTCACCCTGACATCCTTTCCTTACTCCCCCTCCCCCAGCAACCCTCCGTTGTTTCATGAGATTAAGAGTCTCTTATGGTTTGTCTCCTTCCCAATCCCATCTTGTATCATTTTTTCCTTCCCTAGCCTCCACAAAAGGCTCTTTCCATAGTTTGGCTATTGTGAACATTGCTACTGTAAACATTTGGGTGCAGGTGCCCCTTTGGATCCCTACATTTGTATCTTTAGGGTAAATACCCAGTAGTGTGATTGCTGGGTGATGGGGTAGCTCTATTTTCAACTTTTCGAGGAATCTCCATACTGTTTTCCAGAGTGGCTGTTACCAGTTTGCAGTCCCACCAACAGTGTAGGAAGTTTCCCCTTTCTTCTAATCCTCACCAACACTGTTGTTTCCTGACTTGTTAGTTTTAGCCATTCTGACTGGTGTGAGGTAGTATCTCACTGTGGTTTTGATTTGTATTTCCCTGATGCTGAGTGATGTGGAGCATTCTTTCATGTGTCTGTTGGCCATCTGGATGTCTTCTTTGCAGAAATGTCTGTTCATGTCTTCTGCCAATTTCTTGATTGGATTGTTTGTTCTTTGGGTGTTGAGTCTGATAAGTTCTTTAGAGATTTTGGATACTAGCCCTTTATCTGATATGTCGTTTGCAAATATGTTCTCCCATTCTGTCAGTTGTCTTTTGGTTTTATTGACTGTTTCCTTTGCTGTGCAAAAGCTTTTGATCTTGATGAAGTCCCAATAGTTCATTTTTGTCTTTGCTTCCCTTGCCTTTGGCGATGTGTCTAGAAAGAAGTGGCTGAGGGTGAAGAGGTTGCTGCCTGTGTTCTCCTCAAGGATTTTGATGAATTCCTGTCTCACACTGAGGTCTTTCATCCATTTTGAGTCTATTTTTGTGTGTGGTATAAGGAAATGGTCCAGTTTCATTCTTCTGCATGTGGCTGTCCAATTTTCCCAACACCATTTACTTAAGAGACTGGCTTTTTTCCATTAGACATTCCTGCTTTGTCAAAGATTAGTTGACCATAGAGTTGAGGGTCCATTTCTGGGCTCTCTATTCCATTCCATTGATCTATGTGTCTGTTTTTGTGCCAGTACCATACTGTCTTGATGATTACAGCTTTGTAATAGAGCTTGAAGTCTGGAATTGTGATGCCACCAACTTTGGTTTTCTTTTTCAACATTCCTCTGGCTATTCAGGGTCTTTTCTGGTTCCATATAAATCTTAGGATTATTTGTTCCATTTCTTTGAAAAAAGTTGATGGTATTTTGATAGGGTTTGCATTAAATGTGTAGATTTTTCTAGGTAGCATAGACATTTTCACAATATTTTTTCTTTCAACCCCTGAGCATAGTATGTTTTTCCATTTCTTTGTGTCCTCCTCAATTTCTTTCATGAGTACTTTATAGTTTTCTGAGTATAGATTCTTTATCTCTTTGGTTGGGTTTATTCCCAGGTATCTTACGGTTTTAGGTACAATTATAAATGGGATCAACTCCTTAGTTTCTTTTTTTACAAAAGATTTTATTTATTTATTTATTTATTTATTTATTTATTTATTTATTTGAGAGAGAGCATGAGACGGGAGAAGGTCAAAGGGAGAAGCAGACTCCCCATGGAGCTGGAAGCCCAATGTGGGACTCTGGGAACATAACCTGAGCTGAAGGCAGTCGCTTAACCAACTAAGCCACCCAGGTGCCCTAATTTCTCTTTCTTCTGTCTTACTGTTGGTGTATAGAAATAAAACTGATTTCTGTACCTTGATTTTATACCCTGACACTTTACTGAATTCCTATATGAGTTCTAGCAGTTTTGGAGTGGAGTTTTTTGGGTTTTCCACACAAAGTATCATATCACCTACAAAGAGTGAGGGTTTGCTGATTCAGATGCCTTTTATTTCTTTTTGTTTTCTGATTGCTGAGGCTAGGACTTCTATTAATATGTTGAATAGCAATGGTGATAGTGAATAGCCCTGCTGTGTTCCTGACCTTAGGGGAAAAGCTCTCAGTTTTTCCACACTGAGTATAATATACACTGTGGGTTTTTCATAGATGACTTTGACAATGTTCAGGTATGTACCCTCTGTCCCTACACTGTAAAGAGTTTTGATCAAGAAAGGACGCTGTACTTTGTCAAATGCTTTTTCAGCATCTATTGAGAGTATCATATAGTTCTTGTTCTTTCTTTTATTAATGTATTATATCACATGATTGATTTGTGGATGTTGAACCAAACTTGCAGCCCAGATATAAATCCCACTTGGTCATGGTGAACAATCCTTCTAATGTACTGTTGGATCTTATTGGCTAGTATTTTGGTGAGAATTTTTGCATCCATGTTCATTAAGGACATTGGTCTGTAATTCTCCTTTTTGATGGGGTCTTTGTCTGGTTTTGGGATTGAGGTGATGCTGGCCTCATAAAATGAGTTTGGAAGTTTTCCTTCCAATTCTATTTTTTGAGTTTCTTTAGGATGGAATGTCCTGAATATATCTGTGATGTCCATCTGGTCCAGAGTGTTGTTTAAAGTTTTTATTTCCTTGTTGATCTTTTGCTTTGATGATCTGTTTCAGTGAGGAGGGTGTTGAAGTCTGCTACAATTATTGTATTATTGTTGATGTGTTTCTTTGATTTTGTTATTAATTGATTTGTATAATTGGCTGCTCCCATGTTAGGGACACAGTTATTTAAAATCATTAGATCTCCTTGTTGGACAGACCCTTTAAGTATGATATCGTGTCCTTCTTCATCTCTTATTATAGTCTTTGGCTTAAAATCTTATTTATCTGATAAAAGGACTGCCACCCCAGATTTCTTTTGATATCCATTAGCATGATAAATTGTTTTTACCCCTTCACTTTAAATCTGGGGTGTCTTTGGGTCTAAAATGAGTGTCCTGTGGACAGTATATGGATGGTTCTTGGTTTTTTATCCAGTCTGATACCCCTGTATCTTTTGATTGGGGCATTTAGCCCATTTATATTCAGGGTAACTATTGAAAGATATGAATTTTGTGCCAGTAAAATTGTATTGCCTGTGAGGTGACTGCTACTGTATATTGTCTCTATTCCTTTCTGGTCTGTTACTTTTAGGCTCTCTCTTTGCTTGGAGGATCCCTTTCAATATTTTCTGTAGGGCTGTTTTGGTGTTTGCAAGTTTTTGGAAGCTTTTTATCTCTTCTTTTATTTTCAATGACAGCCTAGCTGGATATAGTAATTTGGCTGCATATTTTTTCTCATTTAGTGCTCTGAATATGTCATGCCTGTTCTTTCTGGCCTGCCAGGTCTCTGTGGACAGATCTGCCAATCTACTATTTCTACCATTGTATGTTGTAAACCTCTTGTCCAGAGCTGCTTTCAAGACTTTTTCTTTGTCACTAAGACTTATAAGTTTTACTATTAGATGATGGGGTGTGGACCTATTTTTATCGATTTTGAGGGGGATTCTCTGTGCCTCCTGCATTTTAATGTTTGTTCCCTTTGCCACATTCTCTAGTATAATTTTCTCCAATATACCTTCTGCCCCTCTCTCTTTTTTTTCTTATTCTGGGATCCAGTTATTCTAATATTGTTTCATCTTATGGTATCATTTATGTCTTGAATTATCCCCTTGTGGTCCAGTAGCTGTTTGTCTCTCTTTTTCTCAGCTTCTTTATTCTCCATCATTTGGTATTCTATATCACTAATTCTCTCTTCTGCCTCATTATCCTAACAATAAGAACCTCCATTTTTTATTGCACCTTCATTAATAGTTTTTATGAGTTCAACTTGGTTAGATTTTAGTTCTTTTATTTCTCCAGAAAGGGTTTTTATTTCTCCAGTAAGGGATTCTCTAATATCTTCCATGCTTTTTTCAATCCCAGCTAACACCTTGAGAATTGTCATTCTGAATTCTAGTTCTGACATATTACTAATGTCTGTATTGATGAGGTTCCTTGCCATCGGTACTGCATCTTTTTCTTTTTTTTTGAGGTGAGTTTTTCTGCCTTGTCATTTTATCCAGATAAGAATAGATGAAAGAGAGAACAAAATACTAAAATGGTGGCAAAGACCCCAGAAAAAATACACTAACCAAATCAGAAAAGACCTCAAACCAGGGGGAGGAAAAAAAAGGGAAAAAAATATATGATTAGACTGGTGAATAGAACAGGCCACCCAATTGATTTTGGGTGTATTCCAGTCTCTTAGAAGACACTACCTCCCAAAATTAAAGAAAGAAAAGCATATATACACTATAATAAGGATAAACACAATGAAGGAATGGAATATCAACTGTAAAGATATAAATTTAAAAAGATTCTAGAAAAGAAATTGATAAGTTGGTTGGAAAAAGAAAAAAAAAAAGGAGGAGAGAATGTGATCAGGCTGAAGACTAGAACAAAGCCACGCACTCAATTTAGGGCATACTTTGATCTACTAGAAGAAATTTTATCCCAAATTTTTAAAGAAAGAAACCTATTTGTATACAAAAAACAAGGTTAAATACAACGAAGGGACAAAATATGACTATAACAATGAAAGTTTTAAAAGATTTTAAAAAATATATTGATAAGATAAAATAGTTGAAAGAATGTTAGAATGGGAAAGAGTACATTAAAAAATAGAATAAGAAAATAATAAAATAAAAAAAATTAACTTTGAAAGATTAAGGGATCATGGGCAGAAAGCCATGAATTCTATGTGTTGCTTTCCCCTAGCTCTGGAGTTCTGCAGTTGTCATTGATGGGTGAAGTTGGTTTTGGCTGGATGTTTTTGCAGATCTTCTGGGGGAGGGGCCTGTTGCAGTGATTCTCAAATGCCTTTGCTGGAGGCAGAATTGTACTGCCCTTGCCAGGGGCTGTGCTAAGTAATCTGCTTGGGTTCATTCTTGGTACATTTTTTCTGTGAATGCCTTCCATTCAGCTCTGGAGGATGGTAATGAAAATGGCAGCCTCCCAGTTCCCAGCCTGTAGGAACCGAGAGCTCGGTGCCCCACTCCTCAGTGTGCCCTCAGAGAAAAGCAGTCAATCCCTCCCATCTCTCTGGTCTCAGGCTGCACTCCGACCTCACCTGGTCTGTGACTGTGCTTTTCTATCTCTGGTGCATGGCCCCATTCGGAGTCTCCAAACCCAGCAGATTCCTTCTGTGTGTTCCCCTACTGCTCCTCTCAGAGGAAGAGTCTCCCCAGATCTACCACTTGTGGAGTCCCTGCTCAAAGCAGTAGCCTGACTGTGCCCCAGATCACAGTTTAAGGTAACCCCCAGCTGAAAGTGCACTCCTTGGCTCTGTCTCAGTAGCTGGCTTTCCTACTCCAATACTCTGGGAGCTCTGCTACACTCAGATACCCCTGGTCATTCTGTGACACTGCAGGTCCTGAGACCACACTGTCCCCACGAGGGCTCCACACACCCTACCCCCTGCTTAACCTCTGCAGTGATGTCCCTCAGTGGAGAAGAGTTCTAAAAGTTCTGATTTTGTGCTCCATTGCTCTGCTTCTTGCTGGGAGCCAGCCCCTCCCTCCATGGTCTATCTTCCTGTCGCTTTAGATTCACTTCTCTGCATGTTGTACCTTCCAGAAAGTGGTTGATTTTCTGGTCTTAGAATTGCTGCTCTTCTTCTCTTCTATCTCCTGTTGCATTTATAGGTGTTCATGATGGTTTGATAACTATCTAGCTGAACTCCTGGGACCAGATGATATTTCAGTCTCCTACTCCTCTGCCATCTTGCTTCCTCCCTTTTGTATATATTTTTAACACCAATGGGTCATACCAAGTTTGGTAATTTTCAACCTGATTTTTCTCTCAACATGCCACAAACATTTTTCCATATCATTAAATGTTTTTTTTTTTCTACATGATGTAATGGGTACATGCTATTCTATTTTATGTTGTACCTTTTAAAATGAATTCTTTTGTAATTTCTCTAAAGTTAGCCATTCTAAAAATCAATATAAACCCATGTAGACTGCTTATTTAGGTTAAAGCATATCTGGTTTCAAAGATATATACCTGTGATACATTTTTCTAATTCCATTTAGTACGTATTCTCCCTTTTGATAACATTTAGAATATTAGTATATGTTCTTTATTCAACTTTATTTTATCTTTTTTCCTTCTGGGGTATCTGATTATCAAAGGTATTTCTAGTTTTTTTCCCCTTTCTTTCTTTTTCTTTCTATTCCAGGCAGAGAAGGACCATCAGAAAGTCCCCGAAGAATACATTGCTTAAATAATGCAGGGTTTGAGGCAATAATATAGTTAGTAAGTTTAATTTCTTTAAGTTTATAGCTGGAATGAATGGATAGCTCTTGGTTTTTGAAAAATCATCAGAGTAGTCCCAATAACATTTTGCAACTAGATAGGCAGGAATTGACTGAGAAATTAGATATGTTTAGTAGACACTTTGCAGAGGTAGGAGACTATGAGAAACTGAGTTAAAGAATGGGAGGGGAGGAGTCATCTGACAATAATGTGCAGGGGGCAGGGGGACAATGAAAATCTGTGCCTGATGAATCAAACAGGAAAAGGTAATGGTCATTAACTGTGAATAATGTGAGCTTCCATGCTATTAGTGTTTACTATAATATAAATTTCTATTTTGGAATCACTGTGTCAAAGAAAAAATGACATTTCGTTTTTAGAAAAAAAGCAATAGTCCTCACACTGGACTCCATTTTACTTTAAAGTTGTTTTCCAAGGAACACTTAAGAGCCTTTTCTAAATGTGACATTTCAAAGCCTAGGGTTCATGCCTATATACAATTTATCTCTAAGCATATGTTAAAGGGAAAGATGCATTTATGAAATCTCACTCAACTATTAGCACAGTCAGTGCCTTTAAAATTTGGAAATTCCAAGTTTTCTTGTCAAGATATCTACATCTGTATCCCCAGCTCCTTAGCAAGAAATGTAAACATTTAAAATATTAACTTATTCCAGGTACCTGGGTGGCTCAGTCAACTGAGCATCTGACTTGATTTCAGCTCAGGTCATGATCTCAGTGTTGTGTTGAGATCTAGCTCCACATTGGGCTCTGAGCTCAGTGTAAAGTCAGCTTGAGATTCTTTTCTTTCTCCCTCTCTTTCTCTGCCCTTCCCCAGCTCATGTGCACTCTCTTTCTCCATCCCCCAAATAAATAAATAAATAAATAAATCTTAAAGAAAAAAATTAGCTCATTTACTAATATTTATTGAGATACAGAATGGCAATGCTATGCTAAACCTAGGCAGGACAAAGGTCTTGTGCTTGGAGACTGTACATTCCAAGTATAGAGAAAAAAATAAAACAAGCCGATGATGATATAATATAAAAATCTATGGTGGAGCCTTATATATCTGAACTGCTTAAGACCAAGACCAAACCAATATACTAAGTACCTATGCTTTAGAGGAGGTATGGGGGTAGAGGCTTGAGAAGCCAGGTTAAACAAGAGTGTATCTTGTTGTGCAAAGAGCCAAGTGTTCTGGGTGGGGTGGAGCTTGAGATCATAGCCTGAAGTGGTCATATAGGATATCTGATGCCTCTTAATTCCTCAATCAGATCATAAAGCAGGAAGCACATTCATTCTCTTAGTGTAGGGGAACAGAAGGGACGATTTCAGGAGATGAGAGGTGGCTGTAAACACTACCTGAGAAATGCAGTGAAAAACACTGAAAGCTCTGGGTCAGCATGGTCAGCTTGGTGCCTGAAAGTGCTCCTCACCACCCTCTGTGGGCATGGTGCTGTCTTTGTTTAGATCCTTGAGCAATCTGCACAGAGGGGCCTTGCTAAAGGTTGATGGACTGGAAGGGAACCAAGGGTGTTGAAAAACCACTAAAAAAATTGATCACTGTGAAAGGGATCAAATACTGGTGTGCAGCTGCCGTGGTGACCTCAGTTTCTATAGCTGAGAGCCTTCCTCTTTTCTCTCATGGCTATTGCTGCAGTAAGACGGCTACCTTACCACTGGGTAAGACCCTTGTTAGGCAACCCTTTCAAGGTCTGCCTGCCTCTTGTCCAACCATTCTTTATACTAACGGTCAATCTTTGCAAAACCTGACTTTCAGCAAGTCTGATCCTGCCGACTTGAAGTTCCTGTGTCAAGTTCATACTTTACTGATAATTTTTCAAGTACTTCCATAAACTGTTATGAACCTTATTTCATAGGTTTTTTTTTTTTCCCCAGATATTTAGTCCTGGCTTCACCTAACTCAGAATTTTTATTTTTGCTTCTGTGCTTTTGCTCAGCTATTTCCTTGGCCTCACTCCCCTTGGTTTAGATTCTACTGACCCTTCAAGGTCCAGTCTAAATCCTATTTTGAACTTGAAATTGTAGTCTACATACGTCATCTTATGAATGTTTGTTTACTTTTCTCTTTGCCAGGGATGAGTCTATGACCTAAGAAGCTGGGGAAAAAATGAACTCATTTAACATTCTGGTGAATCCAAGAGTTTCCTATCATCCCATTTTGCTTTCCGTAACCTATAGTAAACACTTGACAATGAAAGTCATTCTGAGGCTCCTGTAGTACCTTGAACAGTGCTGGGCATCAAGCAGTTAACACACAGGGTGTGCTTGTTGACTGAGGAAGCCATGTTGAAAGATGTCGTAAGGGTGTACAGTATACGGAAGTTATCAAGAATTGAATGGCACTAGTCAGAGAGAGTTTCCAAAGAAGGTAATAAAATTTTGCAAGGGTTTTGCTTCTTTTCAAAGATGTAGAATGGGGGATAGAAAAGGAAAAATTCCAAATATTATGTGGTCTGCTGTCTTGTTTGGTATAAACATCCCAGGGAAAAATGGAACCTGGAATATTTGAAGAACCCTGCAACTATGACATGTCAACCTGGAATGTGCTTTATTATTTTTTTTATTACTCAGAATCCCTGTGATTTTTAATAGTGGAAATTATCCAAGGGCAAAGAATGTGTGGTCCTTTTGACCAAGAACTAGTTTCCATAAATAAAGTAGCTTACCAATTATCATCTCTTCTGTCTTCAGTCCATTTCTGCCACCCATAGCAATGAAGGACTCCATTAAAAAACAGTACTATTTTTAAAAAAGTATTAGATTGATTTATTATTCCTTTTATTTTCCCAGTAGATTTTGAAGAGATTATGGAACCATTTGCATATGTCCAGAAGCAATGATAATAACAATAATAGCAGGAAAACCTGCCTCACCTTTGTGGTCTTTTCTTTTTTTAAAAAGTGACCCAAATGGGGTCATTGCCTTTACTAATCAGTTGTAGTTTTCTGTCTTTCAGATTGGTAACAAGGGAGATCATACTTCTCAATACTCTTTTAGGGCATAGTAAAAATGAATGTTTGCTGAAATAAACAGTTCATGCAGGCTACTTAATGGGCATATTCACTAATTGGAGCTCATGAAAAATTTGAGCCAGTTCATTCTTCACTTGTTTCCCTGTGCTCTCCATCCTTTATTAGTCTGGGGAAGCTTAAGAACCACGTCTGTACCAGTTATAAAGCTACTGTTTCTTAGCTGCAAGCTTACTCCTCTAAATTCCACTTTGTGATACTGAGGATGAGACTTTGCCAACCACATTTCAGCCTGACCACCTGGCTCCTCATGAGGCTATGCCAATGGAGGCACTAGAGATAAATGACAAGACTAGGGGCTGAATAGGGAGGATTTCTCCTTCCTGTTTGTTTTGTCTGGGCTTCCTGCTTGTTTCCTATTACTGTGCAATACTTCTGCCCTTAGCATCACAGTATACTTGCATAAGGACAGCTGGATTCATTCTGTTGCTTCTCCAACACTTATGGAGTTGGGTTAGGGTACCACCTCTGAGACTTCAGCCCTGGCTTGTACTCCCTTCTCAAGAGTCTGCATTTCAGCTCCACAGGATCTTTCCTCTAAATTTAAAAAGTTCCAACCTCTTCCTTTTTTTTTTTTTTTTTTTTTTTTAGTGAGGGAAAGGAATGTGGTTGCCTCTTGCAATTGTTACCTCTGTGATAATTTAAGGCAGCGGTAGGTAACTACACATACATATTGACTATTGTTCCTTCTGTTCTAGAACAGAAGAGTTGAGTTCTTATGATGGAGACCAAATGACTATTAAAATATTGGCTATCTGGTCCTTTATACAAAAAGTTTACTGAACCCCGCCTCTGTGTTCTACTCTTGCCTTCTTGCTAACAAGTTTATGCTAGAATCTAAAAATCTCATCTTAAATTCCCTCTGTTCAAATAATTCAAATTGTTCTGTTTCCTTGTGGACCCTGACTGATTAAAAACAAATAAACAAACAGGTTCCACAAGTGGTCCCAGGAAACACCCCAAAATTTGTATTTGGGGATTGGTTTGGTCATGTTCTTAGGCTTGGACACAATGCTGCAATTAATTCTGTGGATTACTAGAATGCAGTGGCATCTTATGTAATCAAATGATCATCTGTGATTGATTGTGATAAAGTGAGTGCCTAAGAAGCTACTGACCTTGACCATTAGGACAGTAAAGATGATGACAAGGACTTTGGTGTAGAATGGATTGTCTGATTGCTCATACAGAAAGAAATATTCAGATATTCCATTGCCATGTTAAAAGAATATTTTATTTTTTGTAGCTACAGAGCTAACACTGCTGAAAATCAGATACAAAATTTCAGCTGGACAGGATACACAATTACAACAAAAGTTAAATTCATAATTTTTTCAAGTCTCTCATGTATAAGCTCTGAGTCTTACTTGGGAGAAATGCATTCCTATTAGTCTGGTGAAATCTATGAACCCCTCTTGGACTACTGCTTTTAGATGCATAAGATAAAACATAGAGAATCAAAAGGATCTAACATTGAAATAGAGTAATCAAAATGTTAAACGTATTTTTAAGAAACGAATGCTTTAAAGAACAAGATCTAGCAGTAGGTCTTATAAATGCCATAATTTTGAACACTTTCTTGAGATATCTGCATCAACTATAATGTAATATTTTCATATCCACTATTTCTCTTGTTGACGAAGTAATTGATAATGATAACACTACTGTGGGTTTTTGCCCACATATATTATCAAAGGAAATGTTAAGTTTCACTTAGTGGTTCATACAAATAAAGACTTTTTTTTCTTCTCCAGTTCAGTAATCTGAATTACATCCATGTATCCCAAACTAAGAATCTCTGTTTTAGTTGTATAGGTATTCTTGAAAAGTTACCTGAATAATACCTGAATTAATTAGATGAGAGCCAGAGCTGTAGGGCTCATTTAATCTCCTTTGTACTCTATCTACTTAATACCCATCCTCATATCATTCTCCATTTCTTAGCCCAGGAATCTCTTCTCTAGGAGACTGGGTGAGCTACATCTTCTATGTACATCTATGTAGTACCTTGGACTTTTGCTATAAAAAATCTACTACTTAAGTACGTTCCTGGACTGTGCTTTCCCTGTTAAAAACTATGATACTATACTGCCTATTTACCTTTTAGGTATTCTCCCCAATACACTCTAAGCCCTCTGTTATTGGAGACTATGTCTGCCTTGTTGTCTCTCTAACACAGGAACAACTACCTAGTAGATACTCAATCTATATTTGTGAATAAACAAGTGAATGAATTGACAAATTCCAAGGTGGAAGTAGTTTTTCTCTTACTCACGCCCAAAGTTCTCAGCTAGGTATTTCATATAAATGTTGCCATGAGTGGAGACAGAAGAGAGAAGTGGAGATAGAAGAGAGAATGTGCATCCATACAAATCTGTCCACCATTAGAAAAGCAACTCTGTGTTCAGATCCTACTGACAGTGGTATGCTAGATATGTTACTTACTGGTGTGGACGCTGTTGGTTGCCTGTGCAGTAACTACTGTTCCATTTTTTCCTTACGGATAGAATTATGATTCATTTTTATAATATCAGTATGCTATGTATGTTAGGGGAGACTAGGTCTCCTATTAGGTGTGGGGGTGGGAGAGGAGTCTTGTTCAAGCTAATCTAGTCATAGTAATTCCCTTTGGTAGTGTTTGCTTTAGGCATTAGCATGTGATGCAATTATGGGTGATGAAACAAGATGGCAAATCTGCTCAGGTATGTCTAGGAAAAGACAAAGAAATCCATGGGAGGTAACATTCCTGCTCCTTTCCCATGGAAGTGATTATATGAGGAGGTGATGTTTAGAGCTCATACATGCAAAATGTGACAACGAGGGGAGCAGCTGGCACGCAGAGAGTGGCAGTGTGTAAAAAATGGAAAGAAAGTGCACCATTGTTGGTATCATTGAGATGCTGTATTAATCAATGCTGTACTTGTTATACAACAGATGTCTTTATTGTTTAAGCCATTTGTTTGACTGGCTCTTTTGTCACTTGTGCCCCAAAGTGTCATAACCACATCATCTTCTTAAGGGTAGGACAGCTTTACAAATGCTCATGGACAAATGTGATAGGGGTTTCTTTCTGCCTGAGATTTCAATACTTGAGAGTTGCAGAGGTCTGCCACAGGATGCAGGAATTTTTTTTAGAGATCCAAAGCTCTAGCAGACAAATTTGGAGAGTGGGTAGGGTGCCAGCCATTTGTGAAGCTCATCAAATGAGGGCATTTAAAGCTGAGTGATAAGCCTTTGTAGGTGAACTAATGCCAAAATCCTTTTCAAACCCCAGTATCCTATGGCAAGGCATTCTTGCAGCATGTTATGTGTTACCATGTTATGAAACTGGCTTTGACATTTGGATGTCTACCACTTGGTGAGTGGTTAGTTATAAAATGCTATTGGTTCAACACATTATACTTCTGGAATAAAGCCTGGACTTCTGGGATCTTTTTAGTGGCTGGTTTATTTGTATTTCCAAGGCCATTTTTCCAATAAGCCAACACAATCAAATTACATGCAGCTTTGAAGACATTCTACCTTACAGTTTGACATTTTAATTAGGACTTTAAAGAGATAATAATCACTGCCCACAACTTCCCTAATGTTACCTAGAAATGGGTCAGTTAATTAGGATCCCAGAAAAACCACTGCATACATTTCTTTTTAATTGTTTTTCCAAACTTCCATCACCACATCTCTTGGCTTCAACTCAGACCAAATCAAACAAACAGCAGGGAAGGGTTCAATCTCCAGACTTCTGAAAAATCCAAGGGTGTAAATAAGGAAGTCCGTTTGTGTCCATCATTTAAAACTGTATGTTTCACTCTGCATAAGATATTTTTCTTTCATTTCAAGATTGCTTTTGAAAGGAAAACCATGCCAGTTCATTTTATTAGATCATTTTCCATTAAAGCCATTAGAACCCTGTTCACCTGGCCCCTTTGATTCTTATATCTACACTTCATTATTCTTTACCTCTTCTAGGGTAAGGTTATTAATGGGTGGTCCCACTAAGGAATTTTTTAATGCTCTCTGACTGCATTAAATTCCTTCTTAAGTGGATTTTACAAGGTAAAAGGAAAAATGAGTCCATCTATTATGGACAAACAAAGGGGCCCAGGGTGTGATAGTGATTCAAGAAATGAAATTCTGTTCTCTTGGGTGGATTATGTATAACAGGATGCTCACTGCCTCACCAAGACTTGCCCCTCCCTATTTCTTGGGTCAATATACAAGAATGGAAATGTGGTAAATGTCTAAGTTGTTTTCTAACGCTCTGATGTGTTTTGACACATTCAGGAGGGAGAGGTGATTGCTGCTTCCCAGAAAAGGTTTAAGGAGTAACAATATGTCACTCCATCATTCTGCCAAGCAAGTACATTTAGTCCACTTTTAAACCTGATCATATGTGCTTCAGGTTCCACTTGGATGATCAGTTGCAACCTTTGTCTCAGTTCCTGAGATCTTGCAGTTACAAAGTTCTTTTAGTTAAACAGTTGGGCTGTTGGTGGTTAATTTGAAAGGTAACTTTAATTTGCAACTTCATTGGTGACTTCTTTAACATCCTGCTTAATGTATTCACTTCACTCTTTTTCACTGTCAGAGACAGGTTTACCTTGAATTAAACGAAGCTTAAGTTTTAAGACCCCTTGTTTGCACGATCGTCTTCCAAGTCTCTAGCAAGAGCTCTTGCAATGCAATCCCATGTTTGTGCAAATTTGAAAATACAAGATAATTTAACAACAATCAGTTATAACCACGATGTACTTTCACAATGAATTTTGTATTCTTAAAGAAGGATCCCCAAATTTCATAAACTTTAAGGCTAACAAAACTTGATCTGTCTCCTTCATTATATAAATACTTTTCAAAGGATTGTAAATCCTAGATAAGAAAAGTGTGATGTGTCCAGATAGCCACAGGGTTGCTTTCAAAGTAGCTATCTATGCAAAGGAATGTCCTTGAAGCAGACAAAATTTGCTTGGTATATTTTACTTTTCCTGACTATGTTTCTCTGAGATTTCTCCACATTCAAGATCTTTTTCTGATTTTGGGAGTTTAAATCAGTTAAGATATGTGTGCCACTTAGGACAGGGAATATGCACAGTAAGTCCTCAGTGAATGCTAGCTATAATAATTATTGTTGTATTTACTTCCCCCAAATTTTGCAGCCTTGTGTATATCTTTTTCTACCACTCTTCACTAGAGAGACTAATTCTTCTATCACTCTGAGAAATGCTCCATGCCCTAGATGTGTCATTTGTTTTTCTTCTCTACTATTAAAAATATTTCATTATTTTCAGCTATCTGGAAGAATAATATAATAAAATTCTTAATGAT